>APFE030473740.1:90155-107095 GCA_000404065.3 Pinus taeda | reverse complement strand
ATGAGCTCTTACAAAGTATTCGATTCCATCTTTAACAAGTAGATACTTGTTCTCAGCTCTATAGAAAATAGCCTTTCTATCATACAAGTAAGGACTTCCTAAAACAATTCCGCATATATCCAAAGGAATTATGTCTAACTCAACCTCATCTACAAATGCTGACCCAAAAGAAAACTTGAGTTTGCATTGTCTAGTCACTTGTAGTTGTGCTTTATCACTTAACCATCCTAATGGTTATGGTTTCTTATGAGGTGTAGTCAGTAATCCCAACTTCTTTACAATTGCTTCAAAAATTAAATTTACTTGTGAGCCACTATCAAACAAAGTATCAATATTTTGATGTTTGGAAATAACTCGAATATGGAAAAGCTCATGTCTGTTTCTCTCATTTTCTTCATCAATAGTAGATTGTGTAGAATTACTAGTAGGTGCTTCAGAATTCTTACCTCTTATACCTGTGGCTGCAATAGTTGTTTCATCTCTTGAGTCTGACCCCAAATCTTTCTGAATAGCTACAACAGTCTTCTTCTTCTTGCCATCGAACTTCTTAGGTCTCAGCTCCAGATGCAGAATCCAATAGTGCTCATCATCATGCCCATCCTTCTTATGGTGAGTGCATGAAGAATTACTCTTTTGTGCAGTGTTAGCCATCCTTGTTTTCCATTTATGTTTTCTTTTCTCCTTATTCTTGCTTGCAGTGGGTTGGGATGATCCCCCAACTTTTGGACTTCCATTCTTTCCTCTAGCTTCTAGATGAGTAGCTTGAACAGATACCTCATCTATACTAGTGATATTAAACATGAGGATAGTGTGCCTCATGTAGCTATGTAGAGTACCAATGTACTTCAATAGAGTCTTAGGTGAGTCTAATGAGATTCCTAGAATCAAGGCTCTCTTTCTAAATTCTTGGGTGTATCCTTGTACACTTTGCCCTTTCAATTGTCAAAGAGTTTTCCAGCTCATCATGGCTTGTTGCATGTAGGCCAATGGATAGAACTGCTTTTTGATTGCAGAAACAAATTCACTCCAAATAGAAATGGTCTTACCATGTCTTTTCATGTCAGCTTGGGTCCTGCCTTCCCACCAAACCAAGGCAGTGCCTCCTAGGCATAGGCTTGCCAGCTGAATCTTTCTCTTGTCTAATTCGATACTCTACACTCTACAATAAACATCATCTTGTCTAATCCAATTGTCTAGCTTTTTTGCATTCAACTCTCCATCATATATATGTAAATAAAATTTAACATCTATTTTAATCAAAGATGCCTTCCTTCTGTGTTCAGGGCTATTAGGAGGTGTGAGAAAGCTTTCTTCTTTCCCTTTGCCTTTTGAGATGTCATGGAGGAGAGACTCATCTTCTCCTTTGTCTTGTTTGGAGCCTGATGAATCTTCATCTTTATGTTTTCTAAAGTCCTTATACATTTCCTCTACCATGGACCTTAGGGCTAGGAAACTATCTAAGAATTGAGGGTTTGGCCCCACAGAACCTTCCTCTGACATTGTCTTCTGAGGATAGACTCTCCCAATTTTAGGATTAGTTTCAACCAACTCTCCTTCTCCTAATTTGAGCTTTGATCTAGTTAGCATTCAATAGTTAAATCCAACACAAGCTTGTCTAACCTTAATCCCCTAGAGCTCTGATACCACTTGATTTGAAAATCACTCGTGAGTGACCTTATTTAATTAATGAATGAATGAAGGTATTACAGACTCATGTGCTGGTGTGTGTCTATGTTATCTTAGGCAACGGATTGATAAGATTGCAAAATACATAGACACGGGAAAATGGAAAACAGTAAGAGAAGCATGGTAAGCAAACACAAGAACACAACAAATTAATAAGGAGTTCGCCCAATCCTCTTGGGCTACGTCTCCAGTCCAACTTTCAGTGGTGGCCTTCTTTTATTGTGTCTTAAAGCGGAGTTTTTACAATGAGGAGCTCAAATTGAGTCTCCCAAAATAGAGGATGCTCAGTAGAGTGGTTCTTGGATTCCCCAAGCCACTAGAGTGCACAGACTCTTTCTTACTAAGTCTTGACTTCAACTGGTCTTGATGGGATGAGTCCAATTTGGTACTCAGTTCCTGATAGATATCCTCACAAGGATTGTTTGAACCTCTCAAGCCTTCTGTCTACTCAATGATACCTTAGCTCTGCAGGTCAACTCGGCTCTCTGCATCTTCTTCTGTCTCTTCTGTCTCCTTCTTCATTGTTCTCTTCTTTTTGACAGCGTTTTTTTTTCTCTCTTTTCTTGTTGTCTGTCTATTCATGGCTTAAAGCCAATACGTCTCATGACTGTTCATTTCCTCTTCCACCCCTTCAGATCACCTGTTGTTGTTCACTTGGAGTTCCCTACCTCTGCATCATCACCACTGTGTAATATCTCACAAGGAAGTGGCCACTTGTCCTCCCACGAACTGCTCCAGCTCTTCCTAAAATGGTTCGGTATTTCGGTTACTTCGTTTAATAATTCATCTGCCAACTTAATGGTTAAATCAGACTTGAGATTTTTATATGCCGTTGCTTAATTCTCCCTCTAGATCTGGTTTCCCATCAGGCGCATCCTCCGTTGTTAGATATAGAACCCCCAGATCCTACGGTGTTCATTATTATCATGCGGTTGACTTACTTAGACATTGGCCCACGATGAGAGGCGGTTTTCTCTCTCATTTGCTGGACATGTGCCATTCATTGTATGGCATCGCTGGGTCTCCTGATAATTCCGCTTACCACCCAACATGCCTCCGATATTCCATTGGTTTTGGGGCGTAGGACCCGTCTTTCACTTTAGTGCTTTTCCCATGGTTTTTGGATTTTCCTTGTGATCGAGCACTTGAGGCCTTTCCATTTCGAGCAATTTTTCCCAACGATGAGTGAATCGCGCTATCAGAAACTGCCTCTGTTTTTTGATCCAGACTTCCTAACTGCTAGTTTGCATCCTGTGTAGTCTCCATGGGCCTCGGTCAACATGCTTTGACATAGGTCCTCATCATTCCTTACTGGCTATAAACTGCCACTGTCCAGAGGTCTTCTTGACAACTCATTGTTCACAAGTTTGAAGTCTGTCCTGATTTGATACAGTCACAGAACTCTAATAATTTTCATGGATCCAATTCAAATGACATGAACAATGTATTCTTGGAGAAGTACCAAACCTGCTACCAGGTCAGTGAAAATATTTGTGGAATGATACAAGGGGAAGATGAATGTTTGGAGGGCTATATGGAGCAACTTCGATATAACCCTCAAAAATCAAAACATAAACATTTGGAAAAAAAAAGTCCTTGAAAATACTACTACTTTAAGGAATCAAAGATGAATTTTTAAAACCTTTAAATCTAATAGGATCAGGTGATGTTTTTCACTTTAGATATGATGATTTTTGTAAATTATGCATTAGGTATTCAAGAGGAATCTCCAAATATGGTAAGAATTCTCAAGAACTTTCCTCTCAATTTTTTAAATTTGGGACAAAAATAGGAGTTACAAAATCCTCTCTAAATTTAGAATTGGATGATTTGTAGGAGGAATGGAAGTAGTGTAAGTAGGATCACTTGATAAATTATTTCCCATCACTACTAGGTTTTCAACAAGTATTTAAGGAATCAAGTAAGGAAATAAATTGACCACGAGGTATAACTCAAAACTCGTCATCATTTAATACTTAAAATAATATATATTGTCCCCAACAAGTTCCTCAACAGATGTATAACCTTATAGTTTCATGGTAAACTTGTAGCCCTCCTCTCATTCAATATCCCACTTTATGGCCACTGTGGCCCTCTCCCTTGAACCAAATATTTCTATAACCTCAAGGATCGTTTGTAGCATCCTCTCTAGAGAAGTTCCCCATGCAGAACCCATTACCTGAGCCACAGCAGCTACAATTCATGTCCACTGCACCACCATGTTATCCTTAATTATGGTCCCAACCATTTGTGCAACCAAACCCTAATTCCAACTATCAAGTGGCACATCAATATAAAACACCTATTTTTCCTACTCACTCCCCTATCGAATGTAATGCCATATATTTTAGAGATGGGAGACGAGTGAATTTAGAAACTTCCCCTATGACTACAATTCATTTACCACGGTAAGAAATTTTAACCCATAAACCTTTAGAGGAGCAATCTATTATTGGAACTTATTTCAAAACTCTTGTTGAAGCCCATGAACAATATTAGGAGAAAAACCCTAGAATTTCCCTTAAGCATTCTTATCAAGTTGTGGAACACTTATACAAGTTGGAGAATCATGAATATGTGTGTCCTATTGAAGCCTTGTATGAAACAGTTGTAATCATACCTCATTCCCTCATCATTCAAAAACTCTTGGTACCATATCAAGTAAAGAGGTTGGTTTCACATACTTTGGTATGTGTTAAAGTCTACTTTTTTAACCTAACTGTGAGTATATTTAGTATTATGTTAAGCACATGGTTACACTGGAAGTAATCCGACACCTGAAGGAGATATTCCTCTCTCTAAACTAGGGTAGGGTGGTATAAAAACAATAAATGAAAATTCCATCTGAAATAAAATTGTTATAATAGCACTCTTGAAACTACAATTCCCTAAGGCACAATTATTGAAATTTCCATTATTATGCACTCTTGTGGTGAGCCTTGTAAGAAGCAATTCATTCTTAATGCCTCATTATTTTGTAAAGTGACTATAATTGATGGGTTGGCTTCTGTTCATAATTGTTTGGTAATCCATTGAGTTAGTCAGGGTGACTTATCATTATTATGCTTAATAATTTCCACTTATAAACCCAAAACCCTAACCTTGTCCTAGTCACTTGATAAAGTTATTATACAAGAAATATTTTCAAGTTTTTCTTCTAAGGCATTGATGAAAAGCCTCCTATGGTGGACCACTGCTATAAAACCTTAATGAGCTCTCATGATAACCCTGGCATGATTAACTCGAGGAATCCTTCAGTCATTATTTGAGATGCTTTATTTAAAATGATTCTTTAGGGTAGCAAGCCCAACCAGTAAAGATTGGTCATTAAAAAATTTTCACACCATTCCTTTCTCTTAAGGAGGAAATTTTCCTCCCAACCTATTAAGAAACCTATTTAAGGTTGATCATAATCATACTTTAACATAAAGAGATTAATTAAGGGATAGGAGGTCTCATTACGAGCCAACTTATCATGTTCATAGGTCCTAACGAGAATGACATTACCGCTATTGGTCACCAAGCCAGGGTAATGGCTTTCAGTTGAAAATATGGAAGACAAGAGGTATCATCATGCATCAACTTATTCATTCTTGTTATCTATTTTGAATGGCACTGTCGTTAGCTGGTTACCAATCTAGGACAATGACCTTTAGTTTTCTAAACAAATGTGAATGCTTTCAATTGACTCTGAATCTATATTTAATAGATGGGACACACACATTTCATTGGGTTAAAAGGCATCCATGTCGAGGCTATAGACACTTATTGGTTACAGTGCCATGTCTATGGTATTAAAGTTAATTTTATTTAATGGTTTACTTGGTCATTTCTATCTTTCCCTGAAATCATTATCATATATCTTTGAGAATGGATTTAAGATCCTTTCTGTAATTTTATTTGTAGTTCTATCTTTAAAAAATATCAAGGTTTCATGGATGTGGGACCCTTGGAGTAGGTGATTCACCTTTCTTGACCAAGAGGAGCTTCAGTTATATACTTGGGTAACGGTAAGATGGTCATCCTAGGAAGGTATCAATTTGTCATATTTCATTTTCTTATTTCCATCCATTTTAATGCCTTGGATTTCAAATAATGTCACTTCTATTTATAATAATGAGGCTATTGAAACTGAAGACTTTTTGATTTGGACTGTTGTTGAGATGGTTTGTGAAACTTTTTATGGTTAGTTATTTTATGATGAAAATATCCTTGCATTAACAGCATTTTTAGCATTCCTTTAGTAGCCCTAGCATTAGTTATTATTTAGAAATAATAAAGGTCAATCTTAACATCACTACATCTCTTGTCATAGGTCTCTCTTATCTTATTGATTCAAAGGAATTCGACCTCATATGACACTTACATACATTCTCTTAGTCAATTAGCCCTATAACATAAGAATCTTTTGGTCTACACGGCATAATTCTAATAGAGAAACCCTAGCCCTACAATTTTGATTAACTTTGGTCCCTATTAGAGGTTTTTCTTGCATGACGACATGCAAGGACATGCAATATGATTGGCATGGGGGGGGGGTGTCAGGCCCTGTAATTGTCATGTTTAACTCACATTTTCAGCCTATGCTCACTCATGTTTTTCATTGTTATTACTATCATTTTTCACAATTGTTGTGCTGGTATATTAAACTTGGAGTATGATCAGGTAACTGTTCATTATTTAACCTATTTCCTTTATTTAGTTAAGATTTGTACCAAAATGGTTATTAATGATGGTTCTTGTGTTGTTTGGGTTTTCAATAAGTTTTATGAAAAAAAATCACGATGAAAGATACACATGCATCAACAATTAATTGCACCAAGATTTGTTCTTGCACTAGCATGCCTGCACCAATTTGGGGATTTGATATATTGGAACGCTTTTTAGGAAATTTGAAGATGGTTTTTGTTCAAAATGATTTTCTAACACCTTTGCATCAGTAATATTGCACCCAAGTCGCACATGTGAGTTTCTAGAAGAAAATTGATAAATCAGCCCCAAAATTTGCATAATTTCAAAATTCGAGAATGCAGTTTTTTCTCCCATTATAGAAAATTATATGAAACCCAAGTATTTTCCCAAAATTCTCATTGGTGTACAAGTTATGTGGTGTTCTTTGAGGTGGTTTTATAAAAATTAACAATTTTTCCGTAATTTAAAATTAGTGCCCGATTTGATAAAAATGCCAAAGCTTCCATTGGATTCATAATATCCTTGATTATTTATGGTCGCACCAGACATCCAAAAATGTAAAATTGTTATGAATTGTGAATATCTCATTTTATATATGATTGTTGTCATTTCTCGTAGCCAAATCTGCAATTTAAATCAATTATATAAACTAAGTATGGTATAGAGCTAAGGGACAGAAAGCCATTAGTTGTACTCTCATTTTGCTGAGCTAAGTGTTGGGGGTTCTACCCCCTTCCTTTGATCAATTAGAGCTGGACTACTAAAGCCTTTGATGTATTAAATACTGAGGTTTCAATAATGAATTATTAATGTGAGGCTTCAATATATTATCACGTTTTATCCTGTGTTGATAATTGAAATGTTTAGTTACTCTTTTCTTCATGAGGGAATCATCTGGTTGGCTAGGGCCCAACCAACCTAGCTCATTGCCCCTTAGTTAGTTTGTTTTGTGAGTAATTTATATTTTGTTTACTATGATGTTGTGTAAACTTTCATGTTGTTTCCCACAAAAAGAAGTATGAGATATTTGTGGTCATTTTATTGCATTGATGTATAAGAGGTGTAATCTTGGGTTTGTATTAGCTCAAACCTAGGTAATAGATATAGACATTTAAAAGATGTATAAATATTGCTAAAAAATTTGGTTTCCTGCATTGTTTTGATCTAAACCCATAGTTTATATGTGCATCTTGTAATGAAAGAGCGTATAGTGGTCTTTTATTAGTTCGGATTTGAAGCTACAACCTTTAGATATGTATATATTTCTCTAAAAGTTGAGGCTAACAAAGATTTTGATCTCTTTCTTATTGCATGACAATAATTTTGAAGATTTGAAACCTTGTGAAGGTTTGAGTTTGTTGTCAAGTGACTCTATTGAGCTAAGTTTGTGATTCAAGCATAGAAACTGGAGTGAGCTTCCCTTATAACACTGTGTGTTTTAATTGATTTACTTACCATAGACCTATGATGAACCTTAAAGTTTCGAAGCTATAATATTCATTTTGGAAAGGCTATATAATTGAAATCAGTCCATCGTTGGGGATAGATAAAACTAGTTTTCTTTGGCCTCACGTTGAATATATTTGAAATGCTTTTAACTCCAAAGGTTGGAAGTTTGTTCATTTTTAGTATTTGTTTCAGTGCAGGAACACAATAGTGAAGCATAGGAACATAGTCCCTTGTATTATTTTCTGTTATAAAAAATGTTGAGTGATTGGGTGACCATTTTCCTCCTGAATTTGAAAATGGATGGTGATTATTATAAAGTATATTAAGCATTGAGATTTGGCTTGGGTGATTTCCTTTTCTTGTTTCAAATACACAGTAGAGAGGATGGTGTGTTTTTATTCTTCCTAAACTTAATTGAGAATAAATATTCTCTGAGTTTTTAATAAAATTTACAATAGTTACCTTCACAGTTTGAGATTCGATTGATTATTTGAACTTTCCAATCTTCTTGTCGTAAGGCTTGAGTGTTTATTTTTCTTGGTTTTAGATTGAGAAAAGTTTTGTTTCTTGTATGAATTGTTAATTATTTGAAACGCACTAGAAAAACATTATTTCTCATTCCATAGTGAATAGAAAGTGACAGTAAAATAGACTATAGTACTAAAGTGTGACAGTGCAAGAACACGATAGAGTGATTTACTCAGTGCATGAATAATTGGAGGATTGTTTGATTTTCTTGGAAACACTCTTTTGGAATTAAGTCTTGTGTTCTTTTTTAGATATTTGATTATTTATCTAGTTTGAAATCTCAGTTGTTTGATGAATGAAAGAGTGGAGTAGCCAGTGTCCAAATTGATTAATGTGTTTTTATTTTAAAATTGTCATACTTAGAATAGAAATTGAGTTGGGAGTTTTTGCATTGTTTTCAAGAACTTGGGAAATTGTTAGTGCGTAGTCTAGATTAAGGAGTGACTTTTGTTTTTTTCAATGGCTAATAACTAGGGATTTCTTACATATTGTTGAAAAATTACCAAATAAGTGTTTATGATTTTATTTCTAAATATTGTTTTGGAGTGTAGGATTAGAGGAAGGATGGATTAAGTGCAGGAACTCATGGTGTGAGTAGTTTCTCGACAAGATATGGTTTTTCAAGGTTGCTAGAGTCGTTCTTTGGAATTTTTAGTGTTGTGTCTCAAAGTCCATGGACCCCGGATTGACATTAAATTTTGGTCCATTAATATACCATATACTACACCCAACACTTAAATGATTTGAGTTTACATTTTATTTTATTAGTTTCACTAGTCTTTTATCATGCTACATGCATGCATTCTAATTAGCATTGGAAGGTGTCCTTTGGGTTTTGTAGTGAGTATTCTACATATTAGAGAAGAATCATATTACATTGGAGGAACACTTCTAACATTTGAGTTTTATAAAGAAAAATAAGTTTAGGGTTTAAGGTCAATGTTATATTCAAATTATGATGCCTCGTTGATCATGTGTTTACTTTTATGTAGGCTATGCGAAGGGTTGAAGAAAGAGGCAATAGGTAACATGCAAGGAATTTTGGATGATTTATCCCTAGAAAAACATTGACATAGGTAAACAACTCATGGAAGGAAAGGGCTAAACACTCATTGTCCTCGTAATCCATGAATGCTATAAGGGGCCTTTGTCAGTGCTAAAAGATACAATACAACCACCTTCTAACATTATTATAAAGGAAATATTTGAATACAAAGCGTTCCTCATTCTCAAGGCCTAAAAACAATTTGACAAGTATGTTGTTGTCTTAGATGTGGTTGGTTGTCTCAGTGCAAAGTTGAGGGGAACAAACTCTATGTTGTGTTAGAAGGAGGAGGATATTTATAGCATGCAATTTTGGGGTCATCTAAGTATATGACCTTATTATTTTATTCACATAAAAATATGAGTTTTAGAAACGATTCCAAGACTCTTCAAGTTAGGAAGAGCCCACTATGGTTTCCAACACACACACAAAGAGACAACAAGTCACACAGAGGAGGAGGGAAAGGTCAAGAAAGCAAGTGTATTCACCCCATTATTAATTATCCATTATATTAATCAGAGGTACCATTCCATTACATTGGTAGGAACTCTCATTATATACTAAAATTAGAGTCTAGTGTACCTAAGAGGTTTGATGATATTAAAGTGAAGACATAACTTGTAGTAATGGAGATTTGGAGAAAGTGGTTCTCTAGGTTTTGACCACATGGACCAAATCTGGAAATTATAGATATCAAGATGAATACTCTTGTTTATCTCTCTCTAAAAAAATATAGAGCATCCACAAATAATGCATGTGGGGGTGACTTGTCCATATGGAGATCAACTAGACAAGGTAAAAAAAAGGCTTTGTAATACTAGCAAGTGTCTACCTTGCATTCTACATATTCCATAGAGGAGATGAGAGCTAGATATGGAAACCTAAGGTGGCCATTGAGCTAGGAGTTGGTTATCCACTTAATATTTTGTATCATTGTCATCACTTGGAATATCACTGAAATAGTAAGTAGGGTAGTACCAATTTTTTTGAGAATGGTAGCTTGAGGAATTATGCTGATAGCACGAATGTGCTTGGGAAACATTTAGATAAATACTCTCTCAATCCATATATTATATTTTTGGGTCAAAGAATGATCTCCAAATATCAAATCTATTAGGAGAGAAATTGTGACCATATAATATACTCAAGGTTAAATGAGGTAATTAATCTAAATTAACACTATTCTAATTTATTGAAACATCTTGTCCCTTGTGAAGAGTCATGACTCTAAATTATACAAGTGTGAATGATAGGTTTGTGCATCATTTAAGGCATGACCTAGAATCAATAATTCAAATATATCTTCGTAATATATGTGATTTCCTCCAAGTGGTATCAAAGACACTATTTTGTTACATAAACACTTACTAGAGTATAATAAAAGGAGTAAAGGTGTAGATGTCTATATATTCTATTTTTGATTGGTTATGCATTCAAACCTAATTTGGAAATATAATATTAGTTTCTAGTTTTTGGTTCCTCTCACACAAGCTTAGTTTGTGGTCTACATGTCTCCACATGGAATCTTGGTTCATGTTCTGTAAGTCTCCACATGCAGACTTAGGGAATTAATTTCTATATTAGGTTCAATGCTCCCTTTCATGTTTGCAATTCCAACATGCAGTTCACCCCCATAGTGGCTCCATCCACTCCTCATACAATGTGCACATGTACCCTTGAAAAGGCATGTTCATTAGTAGGAATCTCATGGGAAATGTAAAAATGAATAGGTAGTATGGTAAATGGCTCACTCAATGGGTATTGTACAATCCAAATAAAACCATTTCATGATGAGAGGCTCAGAAAAATAAGGAAAGTTTATGGTTCCATAGGCAACATACCTTTCAATTGAGAGCTAGATGATGCAACAAAAGAAATTAATTCCATATTGTAACATACCCAACCCTCTGAGGTAACATTAAGGAGGTGGGGTATTCACATTTTTCTCTTAAAAAAAAATCTCTAAAGTCCTTTTTGAGCTCACATAAGTTTTTTACTTATTGAGATACTTCAAATAGTGGGACTCTTTCTCATTTTCAAGCTCCGAGCACAAAGTTATAGCTCCTTAAATTTTATTAATGTATTTCTCTCCGTACCACATCAACATCTATATGTGGTTCCACATCCACTAGATGATGTGGAATTGTATGGTCACATGTCAACATGTGTATGAAAACTCGTTGTTACATGTTAATCAAATCTTTATGCCTTTTCCATGGATTATTATGACTTGGAAAAACTTTCCCTTGCATCTACCTGCACATGTAGAAATTACTTCCTGTCACACCTCAAACATATTTGGTTTGTGCAATAACCCTCCATTCCATTCAAATTTCAAAGATAAAAAAATAAATTGAATAGAGAGGGGAACTGGATCAGGCAGGATAAAGCACCCATACCTACCTATTATGAGTAAAAGAACAAAAGCAATTTTATGATATTCATCCCACAACTGGTTCCATCGAATCATTGACCCTCCATCTGACCGGATAAAGCAAAAAGTAAAACGACCAGGCCATGCCATTCTGTATCCATAACAATGGACCACACTAATCTTTTCTCTTTCCACAGGGGCGATTCAATTAATTAGTAAGCATCAACGAACTATTTGTTCATTATCTAATGGGGAAGAAGATAGTGGATCTTTTATGGTTCCTATCACCATCGACTATTTGTAGAACTTCCAATACCAGTTCACAGATTCCTTCCCGAAGTGTTCAATTCTCATTAGATCTTCTCATTGTAATTTAAGAGGTCCAATATCATAAGAGTTTGGGAACCAAAGGATAAAAAGTTGGCTATTTCCTCAACTTCAACAGGATGGAATGAATACAATTTTTTATGAATCGTAGATCCAAATGGCTCTGGATAGACCCTGTTATATGGAGGAAAAATTTCTCTCATGTGATATCTTACTCTTTTATCTTTTCATATATTTGGAAGACTCTAGTTCTTGCAACATATTGCATTTGACTTTCCTCTCTTTCAAGCTTTATTTTATTTTGTCTTTCCATGTTTCCTCTCTACTCTTTCATATCAAATCCATGAAAATTAATTTTTGATGACGTATAGGATGTGAGAAATTTTTTCATGCAACAAACATTTACTCTTGATTGTCCTTAACCACAGTCCCTTTTCCTTTAGCTATAGCCTTATTGTTTGTATCTCAAAAATTTTGGCTTAAAAAACAAACCATTTCTCCATTTTCCACATATGGTGAAATTTTCATCCATGTGATATTTTTTTTGCAACCTAAAATAATTTATCTAATGCATTGTTTCATACCTCTAGTGTATTTTTTATTATGTTGGAAGGATTTTTTTATTGTCTTTCCCTCTTTATCATTTCATCTTTTGTGATGTATTGCATAAAAAAATTGCTTAACGCAATATACTGTAACATACAAATCTTTACTTACAGAATGAACTATATCATTTATCTCTTTTTCTTCTTTTATGAGAACCCTTTCACATTCTCGAAGTTTATCTCCTTAGTGATAGGTCACAACTTAAAAATATTTGTGGTGTGACATGTTGCATCTTTGATCTTTTCTTCAATGTGACAACCTCACCACATCTTCAATTTTTTCATTTTTCTATGATAAAATCCTCTCATCTCATCCTTATCGCATGTATAAGCATTTCTTTCCTATTGACATATCCTGCCCCTAAAATATTTAGGCAAGATATATCATGTCCTTGAAAAATTTCTCTCTTATGACCAAGCCCTCTTCCTTCATCATGTCGTTGGAAACTTTATCTTTGTGTTGCTTATCACATGAAGCTCATCTTCATGTTACACCATGTATCACATGAAGTCAAACTTTATGTGATATGTAAAATCATTCCAAGTTTACAATAACCATAAAATTTCAAGATTTGTCTAAGTTGTTGTAAGGATCCACCCTTCAAAAGGGGAACTAATGTAAGGATTCCTTGAATTATATGAGGCATCAAAAGGGGTCCTTCATCCTTAGAGCCATAATTTCTAAATCCTAGGAAAACAAATCTAAGCTCATACTTGAAAATTTGTCCTGGAGAAGATATTGATGGCGCAAGATTCCAAATGGTCAATAGTAGGGATTAATCTGAAGGAAGAGGTTGAATTAGACTCTTCCTTGTATGGTGTGGAATAATCCTCTAAGTTATGGCCCAACAACCCTTTGATCAGATTTAGCAGTCTATGAATTTATTCTTTCTACTGTTTGTTGTTTTAATTTTTCCAAATTTATTTTTGTGCAAAAGGGAAATGACCTAATTATATTTAAAGAAGGCTATGCTATAAGCTAATTTGTAGGCATAGTAAATGTGTTTATATGAGATCATGGGTCCATCAAAAATAAATAATTCCTGTCAAATTTCTTTGAACCTAGCACCTAGCAGTAAATAAAAAACAAACCCTTACATGATTTATTAATTTATGCATAGCTAAGTTCATAACAAAAAAGGAACAACATAAACACATGGAAATCATCATTACATATTGGACACTGAATATACCCTAGAAAAACCACAAAGGGAAAAAACTAGAAAAAAAATTATATTAAGAACTTGGGCTCCCATACAAGGGATAATGTCCCATGAGAGGAAACAAATACAAATAGTTAAAGCAACCTCACTGCTACTCCCTAACTTCCCCTTGCTTCCTTTCCTCAGGATCCTCCCTGACCTACACACTTGAGTGAAACCACTCCACTCATACTATGTACAAGGTGTCTTCACCTCTCCCCTGGATCTCTTGTTATAACTTATTAATGGCTAAAAACCCTAACCCTAGATCTCAGTGGCCAAGATTAAATATTGATCACTTGAGATCAAGGGTCATGACTTAATCTCTCTTTGAGATCACTTAAATCACTTAAGTTACTCAAATTTATAACAATGTCACTTTTAATCATTAAATACAAAATGTAATTTACAAAAATCACTTTACAAATTTTATCATCTAGAGAGGGAATCTTCCACACCAAGAAAACGTGGAATTCCTATCAAGCTACACAATCCAACAATTCTTATCTGGTGTTTACAAATAAGATAATTTATGGAAAATACTTGTGAAAAGAAGAAAGGAGAAAAAAATTAAATATGAAATACATATTAATAATATTATAGTATCTCAACTACCATTACCAGTATTTTATAACTGAAGACTATATAGTTCGTTCATGCATAAACATTAATCTTAATTATTTTTCAAATCCTTTCTAGAATCACTTAACATATTGAGTTCTTGTCATACTAATCTATAATAGAATAAAATTTTATAGGAAGTTAGTAAATCATCTTGCCTCTTGAAGAGCTTAATTATGCTTCAAAATAATCCCCAATGACAATATCTAGAGTTTCTTATATTATCTAAATATCTCTTGAAAGAGGTCACTGTACATATTTATTAAACATTCCACAACTAAAAACTACAAACCTACTGTAATAGAAAATTGAGAGTAACTAAGCAAAACATGCAAGTTAGGATGACTTGTAGGTTTTAACCATGTACAAAAATTACTTGCATTAGAATTCTAAAACATAGAAAATAGACAATGCAAGAGCATAACACATAAAACACATATACACAGAGATTTTCCCCTGGATCTGAAAATTGGGACTACCAGCTTGATTTTTCATTATGTTCCTTTCAATGTTACAATACATATTTATACATGCCGAAGCATCCAATACCATGGACCGAAAACCATCGCGTCCAAAACCATGTGCAAAAAATCATGCACAAAACCATAGGTAGGTTCGCCCAACCTAAAATAGGGTCCAAAAACACAATTTTCTAGGGTAGTGCCCTGGACCCCATAGAGTGCGGTTACCTACACCCCTCTTAACTCCCTGTGACTCCCCCCGCTACGCAATTGATGCAACGAAGGGGGGCTCTAACCCCCTTCCAACCCCTCAGTTAACTACGTTGGCTAGTCATGGAAAGAATATAACACAACCCAACATTCTCCCAAGTGTTGTTTTCTTTCCACAAGGGGCCACAAGAGAGCTTAGTCATTTATCCAGCCTTGTAATGCCCATTGTTTCTCTACACCAAGAGAACTTCTCAGAGCTCACAGATTTTTTCAATTCATTGGCAGTATTATTCAATGTGTCCACCTTTACCAACAACACCTTTTTCTATTCTATCATATCCCTCACAAAGTGATACTGAACATCAATTTACTTTGTCATTGAATGATATGGAGGGTTCTTTGCCAAGAAAATTGCACTTTGGCTGTCACAGTATATCCTTATATCTCCCTGTACTAACCCCATAATTGAACATAATCTTTGCAACCAAACTGTTTCCTTGATTGCATGAGTGGCTGCCATGTATTCTGCCTCTGTAGTTGATAGTGCCACTACGGATTGTTCTTACTCATCTAATTGACTGCACCTCCAAATAGGTTAAACACATACCCACTAGTATATCTTCTCTGATCTAGATCTCTAGCCCATTTTGAATCAACAAAGCCATGAATATCCAACACTCTATCCAATCTTGGTCTTCCTTGGTAGCACAAAGCACAATCACTAGTGCCATGCAAATAACTGAAAACTTGCTTCATTATTGTCGAGTGCTCCTTCCATGGTTTTGACATAAACCTGCTCAATACTCCCACTGCATGTGCAATGTCTGTTCTAGTACAGACCATTGAATACATTAGGCTACTGACTGCACTTGCATATGGAACACGGAACATGCCCTCTTCCTCTTCTTATGTCTTGGGACACTATTCAAGAGATAACCTCACACCTACAGGAATAGTAACCTTCACTGGTTTACTATCCTGCATATTAAATCTCCGCAGTATTGTCTCGACATACTTACTCTGGTTTAACCAGAGATTCTTTTTTTCCCGATCTCTTTTAATTTCCATGCCCAAAATATAGTTTTCAACACCAAGATCTTTTATGTCGAATTTGGAGGACAATTGGGTCTTCAAATCTTGGATAATTTCTTTGTCATTTCCAACTAGCAACATATCATCCACATATAAGACTAGATAAATAACACGGTCACCAATTAATTTAAAATACACACAGTGATATTCTTTGCTTCTAGTGAAGCCAAGTCCTCGTATAAATGTATCAAATTTCTAATACAACATCCTTGGTGACTGTTTTAACCCATACAGAGACTTCTTTAACTTGCATACTAGTTCTTTCTTACCGTTCACCGCAAAGCCTTCAGGTTGCTTCATGTAGATTTCCTCTTCCAAATCCCCGTGAGGAAATGTTGTCTTCACATCCATCTATTCTACCTCAAAATCAAAAGCAGCAGCAACAGATAAAAGTAATCTAATAGAAGTTACCTTGGCAACAGGAGAAAAAATATCACCAAAATCATTTCCCGGCACCTGGGAATAACCTTTTGCTACCAACCGAGCTTTGTATTTCTCCACCTTCCCTTCTGCATTTGTCTTCTTCTTGAACACCCATTTGCTGCCAATGGGTTTCCTTCCAGCAGACAACTCCACCAAATCCCAAGCCTCATTTGTGCAAAGATGTGATTTCATCAACCATGGCCTCTTTCTAGAGTTTTCCATCCT
>APFE030473740.1:55644-81380 GCA_000404065.3 Pinus taeda | reverse complement strand
TCTTTCTTGTCCTGCTGTACTGAGATCTGTCCTCTGATTAAGTTGCCATCACCTGTACCAACCTCTGAGCACCTGTACCAGCCTCTGAGTGAGTTGCCATCAAGGACAACACTTGAAACATAATGCCAACACATGACTCCTCTAGAGTAACACCATCCAAGGAAATTGAAGGCCCACTATTTATTATATAAACAACAGTATCTACAACATCTTCTTGAAATTGTAAGGGAAATCATGCATGCAATCTCATGCACCTTGCATGCTTCATGGTTGTCCTATTCATCCTTTCTGACACACCATTTTCTTGTCGCGTTCCTCAAACTGTCTTCTCTTTACGAATTCCATGTTTTGAACAGTGGTTATCAAACACTTTGCTGCAATATTTACCTCCATATTTTGATCTGAGACACTTCAACTTATTTCCTATCTCATTCTCAACCAAAGCTTTACATTTCCTTAAAGTATAAAATACATCATATTTATTGCAAATACAATAGATCTAGGTTTTTCTAGTTGCATCATCAATAAAAGTAACATAATAGCAAGATCCTTTAAGAGATGATACCTAAGTTGGTCCCCATACATCTGTCTGCACAAGATCTAATTTTTCTCTCTTCTTTTCCTTCCCAACTCTGATAAATATGACTCTCTTTTGTTTTCCATAAACATAATTCTCACCTAAATTCAAATCAACATGCTTCAAACCTGGCAACAAATTTCTTGAGTGAAGAATTTGCATCCCTTTCTCACTCATGTGCCTGAGCCTATGATGCCACAATGTTATATCTACTCCTGTGGAGGTTAAAGAATTAACAAAATTAGAAATACCATTACACAAATAGAATGTACCAAACATTTTTCCTTTTGTTATTACCAGGGATCCTTTATTGACCTTCTAGGTTTTTTCTGTGAATGTAGTTACACAGCTTTCACCATCTAACTACCCTGTCGAAATTAGATTTTTCTTCAGATCTAGAACATGCCTTACCTCCTTCAATATCCATTGTCTTCCATTCCATTTCTTTATAAAATCCTTACCCGTTGCAACGATTTATAGGGTTTATCATCACCCAAATGAACAAGTCCAAAATCACCTTGAACGTAGTCACAAAAATGTTTCCTATCAGGTGTGGCATGGAATGAGGACACTTAATCTACCATCCAGGCATCAATAATATTCTTTAATGAAAGAATCAAAGAATCTTGCAACACATCACCTGTCACATTCGCTTCATGATTTTTCTCTTGTTTTCCATCTCCTTCTTTTCCTTTCTGAGATTCTCAGTCTTTCTTCAAGTGTCCTTTCTTCGCACATTTCCATCACACTCTCCCTGATATGGAAAAATAAATAAGTTGACGAGACATGTCCCTAGAGATGACTCAATGCTAGGAGTCAAATAAATTTGATGATTTACACAAATGAGTCCTAGTTTGATTTTTACATGTTGCAACTCACTTCTTGTAGCCTTTTAAGGAGATACTGTGAATTTATCCAAGGGTGTACAAACCAAACACAAAAATCAAGAGAAAATAAATGTAATCAAAGGACACAATTGATATGATATAAGGACACTATTGTGGTGCTAAATGACATGTGAAGGCACTAATAAAGCAATCAAAAATGAGCAAAAACGATGCATAATAAATCTAAAGAATGCCTACTAATTGAAACCAAGATGCATAATTTCTCTTCAAACCCCTCTTATTTATTTGGATTTTAGAAAAATGGATTTCTTCTTTGTTTGGATTCTAACATCCATGTATTGATTCCAAAAGAGATCGAAGAGAAACTAAAGAAATATGTGAAAAAAATTGGATGTATTATTTTCTGTCAACATTCTTGTAATTGCAATTTTCAAATCTACTTTGCATAGAGCTAGTTTTTAGGATCAAAGTTAAAACTAAGTGTGGGGAATTTGCATAAAGATGCAAAATGCATTTTCATATGAATTGTAAGATGATATTAAAAACCTCATTTCCTCCTAAGATGTCAACATAACATTTTTCTTTATGCACTTTCCTTGTTATGGTATCTTTTTTCATTATAGTTATGAATTCTATGAACTAATGAAAGATATATGGATGGAAATATTTCCCAAACAATTGTGAATAATATATACCCAACACATCGTAAAAGACTCCCATAAGTGACAAACTTAATAAACACACATAAGTGACATAATTAAGTGACTCCCCATAAGAAATGTACATATAAGTGATACATTTAAGTGAGACACACAATCAACATGCCATAAAATACATAGGACAAGTGACATGGTTAAGCATCAATGCACACACGTTATGATACACCATATTAGATGTCCCATAGAAGTGATGCAACTTAACTAACAAAACATAAGTAATGCACATAATATATAAACCATGACCATAAACACTTATTCATCAATTCACATAAGTGATGTATCATAAGTGTATAATATGATGTTCCTATATGACACACATAATTGACACACCATAAGAAAATCACATAATCTAAATTGATCAATATACAAAGTGGTAGCAATATATGAGAAGATATATAAGTAACTTCTACCTTCTATTAAATAATCCACAATGTTGAAAAGATGTTGTTGCATGTCTTTATGAAAATATGTACTATAAGCATAAAAATATGAATGTGGAGAGAATGTAATGCAAAATGCCAAGAGTTGGTGCCAAAAATTGAGCATAGTGAATTCGAACTTGAGTGTATAATTAGAAAATGTAAGTAAGCACATCATAATGACCTTACATCCCAGTTTTTCAATGTTTATAGATTTATCTTGAAGTAGAATTTAAATAACCATTGTGTTTTGCAATTTGAAAACCCTAACTCTATGGAATTTCAAAAATCTATTTGGTGGCTAAGGCTTCTTATGTTTTTG
The DNA here is from genome assembly GCA_000404065.3 of Pinus taeda. Classification (NCBI taxonomy): domain Eukaryota; kingdom Viridiplantae; phylum Streptophyta; class Pinopsida; order Pinales; family Pinaceae; genus Pinus; species Pinus taeda. Next base: position 78,495 of record APFE030473740.1, on the reverse strand, counting down.
GATGCCCTATAAAGGGTATGGAGATTCTCTCTTGTGCCAACTTGTACTAAGTTATGTTGCTAAGGCTAAGTGTGGAAAACATGGTTGATGGCTAAGGTGAAGATGGATAACCTAATTTCGTACAAAGAAGTCAGCTAAACCTAGTTGGTGGCAAAGGCTAAGTGTGGAGAACCTAGTTGATGGCTAAGGTTAAGTATGGAAAGCCTATTTTTTTTCCCTAAGAAGTGAAAAAAATCTAGAGTCCAATGAGCCTGCTATTTGGCAGAAAAATATCATCCTACATACACAACAAATCTTTCTAGGCTCAGAAACCAATCATAGAAAAGAACAAACAAATAAATGAAAACATTCCCTGATTTATGAATGAATCATAGATACAAAGAGGATGAAAATATCATACCTTTTCGTGAAATTATTGATTATCTTCGTTGTTGTCCTTTATAGATTTCAACCTTTCTCCCTTGATGCTCTAAGAGCAGACCTGCAAAGACAAATCCAAACAAGAGATCAAAGAATAAAATACATCAAAGATTCAATCATAAGCCATGTAAGAAATCAAGGAGCATTTCAATAAACATTATAACATATGCATATGGGATAGAAACAAGTATTTTTATTAGTAATAAAGAGAATGAGAATTACAACCAAGTACCTTGACATTGGAGACTCCTTGCAATGATCCTCAAACCAATCCTTTCAAATAAGAAAAACTCCAATGAGTATTTTAGTAGTATGTAGGTAATTTCATAAGTCTAAAATGGCCACGCAACTTTCTTTGGATGCATTGCACTTATAGGAAGGAATGTGAGTTGAGAGATCCATGAAGGGAGGAAAAAGATCCACAATGAGTGGTATGGATTGACTAAAGGAGGAAGGAGGCCCAGGATATGGGGAGCTTGAGCTCAATTTCAACCAATTCAGATTAGATGCCAACTACGAGGCTTCTAGAAGAGGAAGCTTCATTTACTTCTTTTTTTACCATTGTAAGAATATCATTGCAACCCAAACATAGGAAGAATGAGATGACATTGCTTTCTGTTAACTATGCAGCATGCATCATCGCACATTGTAAACTAATGATCTGTGATGTCCTAAAAAATTAGGGTTTTTAAGATATTTAATCTAGGATTATTATACACAATTTAAAGGTATTTCTTCCATATTTCAAGGGGACTTATGAACATAGTTCATTAGATCATGAAAGACCTAGATCTGGCATCATTTACATAAATGTGAAAAAATGATGTGTAACACCTACAATTTAGAATCACAAGTTCAAAATGTCCATCAATGCATATTTCAATGGAATTTAAAAAGCCCTAGTTTTGTGAAATTTGAAAACCCCATTTGGTTGTTAAGGTTTCTTATTTTTGTGGATTCCCTATCAAGCATCTAGAGAGTCTAACTTGTTCCAACTTGTACTAAGTTATGGTGTCTAAGGATAAGAATGGAAAAGTCAGTGGATATCTTCGGTGAAGTGTGGATAGCCCCATTTTGTCCTAATAAATCAACAAAATATAGTTGATGGAAAAGACTATGTTATGCACATAGATATATAATATATAATATATATATAATAGATAATTCATAATTAAATAATATTTTTTTAATGACATAATTAAATAATAAATATTAACAAACAATAATTAGTATAATGAAAGGACATGTCCCAAATGACATCACTATTCAAGGAATGATACCCTCCCTAGATATATATGAAAAGCTCTCATTGTACTCCATCATATCATATCATTTTTACTCAACACTTATATATATTATTTATTCATCCTTATGGATATTTTCATATTCTAGGTATTTTGAAAATTTTATGTGAGAGAAAATTGTGTTCATCTCATTAGGTATTAGAAATTTGATTTTAAAATCTAGATAATGCTTATATTTTCAGAGTTTCTTTCATATTCAAGTAATTTACCACAATTTAGAATTTCAATTGAAGGAAAAAACAAGTCCATACTATTGCCAAGTTTATATGATTACAGGGCCTTACGTTGATAATTAAATTATACTACCAAGTCAATAAACTACATCCATACAACAAATGCAATTAAAATTTTAGTTTGTATACATCAACTAATTGTTGTCCACCATACAATTTGAAAATTTGTTGTAATATATTCAAAATTATCCATACACAAAATCCAATCCATACAATTTAATTAATTTAAAAAATATTCAAATAAATTACAAAGGGTTAGATGTAAGTGTTTGTCACTACTTCACCACGATCTACCACCAATTTTATAGTCTCTGTCTTGTAACAAAGATGCACCACAACCACCTTCATTTATACCACAATAGTCAATTATAGAGATGTACAAACATTAATAATTTCTTTATGCAGCCATACATTGACTGATTTTGTTTATGTACTTCCATCATTGTTTAATCACCCTTCCATAGAGATTTGGTTGTAGAGTGCCAAATAATTTTTGTACTATATCCAATATGTGTATTGTTAGAGCTATAAATTAGCCTTTAAAACACTGGTTTCCATGCCATTTTTCATACATTTAGTTATGTGATTAAATCACACCTTAAACAAACCACTAAGGGATGGGTGACCATCATTTCAAAGATTCATGACCTCTAAATGGGTCACCTAAATTTGATTATCCATCTTTTTATTACTTAATATTTTTTAAATATTATTTCATGCATTCAAATATTTTTTTACTAGGCTAAATGTAGAAAACCTAGTTGATGGCTAAGGCTTAAGTGTGGAAAGTCTCATTTTTCCATAAGAAGTGCACAAACACTAGAGTAAAATGAGCCTACAATTTAATAATATGATGCCAAGATTTGTGATAGGAAAGTAAATCCTAGAATCACAATTTTGAAATGTCCATCGATGTATATTTTAGTGGAATTTAGAAAACCCTATATTTGTGGAATTTTAAAATCATAGTTGTTGGATAAGGTTTCTTATTTTGGTGGATGCCCCATAAAGGATTTAGTGAGTCTCACTTGTGCCAACTTGTACTAAGTTATGGTGACTAAGACTAGGTGTGGAAAACTTAGGTGAGGTCTCAGGTGAAGTGTGGATAACCTCATTTAGTCCTAAGAAGTAACAAAACCTAAATAGTTGCAAAGGATAAGTATGGAAAACATAGTTGATGGCTAAGGATAAGTGTGGAAAACCTCATTTTGTGCTAAAAAGTGCATAAAAGCTAGAGTTTAATGACCCTACTCTTTGATAATATGATGCTAGGATTTTTGATAGGCATCTAAAGCCTAACATAACAAGTTGGAAATGTCCATCGATATATACTTCAATGGAATTTTAAAAGCCCTAGTTTGTGGAATTTGAAAGCCCTATTTTGTTGAATTTGAAAACCATAATTTTGTGGAATTTTGAAAACCCTAGTTAGGGGTAAAATTTATTAATTTGTAGAGTTCCCTATCAAGGGCTCACAGGTCTCACTTATGCTAGGTTATACAAAGCTATGGTGGCTAATGCTATAAAAATGAAGAATATATTGTAGGCACATAGAATCTAGGATGTGCATAAGATGATTGGGTGTTTGAAGTAACACATAATAGACAAATGGATGTGCAAGAATGGGTATAAAATAAACAAAGCAATGTGAATTATTGTCATGGAGAAGGCTTGTGGTTCTTGAAGGTTAAAAGAGGATAAGAATAAGAAGGAAGAATAACGCTTTCAAAATTGAAGATAGAGGCCACTAGGGTAGCTTATTGGCCCTAATTAAGGACCCTAAACCTAATAGGAATAAGAAAGTCAAATCCAAGTGGGTTTTTAGATTTTAAAATATTTTTTAATTTTGGTAAAACTTAATTTTAGTAATTTTTATATTGTTTACAAATATGGTCTTTTTTGAGAATCCTAGTTTAATATGGACACTATTAACATAATACAAACATGATATGAAGAGGCTTCATAGCTAGTATTTCAATCAAAATTAATGCTTTAGTAGTTAGCCTTAATGGATCTGTTTTCCAATGGATTGTTTAGGAATTGAAATTCACATAATAAATTGGAAACATAAATACTTTCTCACTTGATATAGACACTAAACCATGTGACACCATTCACCATTTAACAAAAGTAAGATTCATAGTATACTAGTATAGATCCATATTGACTCTAGATCTACCAAGCTTCGAGAGGGATCAAATATCTTGCTTGAGGTGTAAACCTCTTTTAGAGAGAAATGGAAACGTCATTTAGAGTGAAAAGATATTTGATCCTTCTCGGTGCTTGGTAGATCCAGAGTTAAGATGGATCTAGGTTGGTTTAATTACTAGCCTTTAAATATCTTGCATTAGAGAAAAATACTATGGGTTAAGAGTATCATGAGAAAAAGGCATGGATTAATAATACCATGGGAAAAACCATGGGTTAAAGTTTGAAAATGTTAAACATGACATTACAACATCTCTACCATACTGAGTTGGAGAATTTTTTAATTTTAATTTTTATTTATTTTGACCAAGTCAAAATGTTAAACATTATATCTCTACCATAGTGGTTGTAGAGTGCCTCTCCATGCAAATATAAAATAAAATTAGAAATAAATACTACAACTTGCAATTATCATATTTAAATATAAAAAATTGACATTAATAAAGTAACATATATCTATTTCAATTTTATATTTTAATAAGAAAATTACAATGACATATGTAATATTATATTATATTTTAATGTTAATAATAATGACACATAGTAGTTATAATATATTCTAACCATTACGTGGCATTGATTATTGATAATATATTGACAATTGTATTTATAATTATTGTAACCATTCATAATATATCCACACATAGTGATTATGATATATTACCAAACTATAACCATTTTAAGTATGGATCAACCAAGCTCATAAAAGGATCAAATCTATTTTCACTCTAAAAGAGGTTTGCATCTCATAATATTTGATCTTTCTTAGGACTTGGTAGATTTGATGTTAAGATGGATATAGACTAGTTTTATTATCAATAATAGTTAATTATAATTATATTTATTAATTTAATGTTTTTTTATTTTATTTTATTCTTATTTTTATTTATGTAATTTGATCAAGTCAAAATATTTTTTTTTGTAATAAAAAACATGATATTTGATTGTAGAAAATAGATATACATGAGGAGAACCGACCTAGAAATGGTCATAGACAGAACGGGCCTAAGGATGGCCATGAAAGAGAGTACATAACACTTAATAGAAAATAAAAAATAGAAACCTTGAAATCACCCATCTTTGGGCTAATCACTAATGTGTCCTTTCTTTCCCTTCTTTTGTGTTACTTTGATCTAACCTTTTGGATGTGTGGCTACCAAAACTTAAGATTGTTTTTACAATCTAAGGTGGAATCCTTTTCAGAGTCTTAGGAGGTTTGTTCATGGGAACACTTCATGGAACCCATTAGAGCATTATTATTGACTTCTTCTATTCTAGATGGAAAAAATTGGATCTTCTAACCTCCTTCACGGGGCTTTTAAAGATCTAAAATTTGGACTTCATCTAACGAGAGCATGTTGTCATGAGACTCATCATCTTCCTCATTTGAGAAAGAGGACTCCTCCTATTCTATTGGAGCCTGGATACAAAACTTAAATGCTTTATAAATGGGCTTCTGCTTCACTACTTTTTGAGAACAGGGGTTATGAAGATGACATATTTTATGGCAAAGTCGACATTGAAAAGTATTGTTCTTGTAGTCCAACTATTTGATCTAGTGAAAATCACATATTTTCCAAATAATTTTGTCAGGAAAGCCTTTACAAATGTCAAGTTATACAAAAACCCTATCATAGGTGAAGACTCCACATTGGCCGTGTGAGGGATCTTAGCCATAAAATGACCCATGGTGTTTCCAATACCCTGAAACACTTTAAGATGACATACATGGTCAACAAATTTTACAGTCAAACCCAAATGGGTATCTTATTGATGACCACTAGAGGGGTCAAAATCTTTGAACCAAGAGGTTAGGAAAATCCCAGCTTTTCCCCAAAACTAGGGCCACTTGGAAAGAGAATTCTGATAAACTGCATCATTATAAAAAATGACAACAAAGAAATCCTTGGAACATAGCAGAACCCTACATCCCTTGGTCCAAGTTGAATCGATATATTGGTAAAGGCCTATTGTACATGGCCATTGCCTATTGAAGTGACAGATGAGACCATTACTTTCCAATAACTCGTAGAGTCCATCCAGATCTAGATGAGTGATTTGAACTAAAGGGACATCCTTAGCTTTCTCTACTATAAAAGGACCAGAGAATCCTGGGCCTAAGCTACCTTACTTGATGGGAGGAGACATTCCTAAGGGGACTGTGCACTTTGGCGAGCCTTGTTTTAGATTGCATCTTTGTAAGAAAAGGCTTGGGAAGAGGAAGAATGTCCCAGATATCCCCCACACAGTCGAAGGGTCAAGAAAATTATGACATCCCTTCATATATTATAAACAGAAAGAGGAGAGAGATTTTCCATTTGATTACCTTCAAAAATAAGGCGTTGTGATCTAAAGGGTAGACCTATTTTTAATTCCAACAAAATATTGAGGTCCTTCACCATATCGATAGATTTGACATAAGAAAAGCTCAAATTCCCATAAATCAATCTAATCGAGATTTGAGAAGGGCTCAAAATATCTAATGTGGTGCCCTTCATATGACATATGGTTTGATCTGATTTTCACAAACTTTTGTCTTGTATATCTATTAACATTTCAAATTCGTATAATACTCTGGGAAAGATCAATCTACTGACTTCCATTCCTGAGAGTCGGTATCTCTATGCCACACCAGTAAGCCAAGCTTGCATGTGCACAAATACATTCATAGCAACCAACGTCTCAGTAGCAACATCATCTTTAGCATCTTTGGGGGGGTGCTCTTTAAACTTTTCAGCCCATATATTTCTCGCCTCCCTAGAAAACCTTCACGTCCTCTACAAGAGTGGCTTTAACTTCTTCTATATTCTTGATGTTTCCAATAATTATAGGCTCGACCTTGGGTGGCAGGGTCATTTTAGCACTCTGTTGCGCCTCATTAGGGTTTTTTTCGTGAACTTTTTGGTAGTTGGTGTTCCCACAAGCTTCTTCACTAATTGGGGCGACATCTCTACTCTACAACTACTGAAACCCTTCAAATATCTCTTCATTGTTTCCATCGACGTTGGGCAGAAAGTTCCAATTAATTTATCATTCAACAAAACATCCAATAATATTGAGGATCACATTAAAATGTTTTATTGATAAGTATAATTATTAATATTTTTTATTTTTTTTTCCCTAGTCAAAATGCTTACAGGACATTACAACATCTCAACATATTTTTTTTCTTTTAGATTCAATTTAAAAATGTTATTAAAAAAAATATTATTTATTTTGAAACGAGTTGTGGTTTTCAGGCATGTGGTTTGATAGGCTAGGTATTGGACCATGTTATTGTAACAAAGGCTATTTACAAGTTAATAATATCCATGGTAAAATAATGGTGAATATTTATGATTAAGGATCTTGTTATATTGTAAGCTTATTGTAATTATTAAGTTTTTATATGTTTATTAATTAAATTTAAATATAGTTACAAAATCATTATTCTACACCACATCTCTCCCATACCTTTTTGTTTTTTATATTTAATTTTAAAAATGCCATAAAATAAAATTAAAATAAAATATTTTAAAAATGTTAATGCACAATCTTTATTACATTATTCCTAATGCCTACACATCTCCCCCATATTTGGTTGTATAACAGCTCTCGATGCAATCATATGAATCCAAATCATGGAAAAAAATGGATAAGGATGTTGCCATATGCACAAGTCCAAATGCATATATCTATAAATTCTTGAATTGGTCCAACTAAACATTTTTATAGAAAACAACTTCTTGTTCCTAACATGCATAATAGCAGTTGATTCCCAACAATGAGAGAATGGAAGCTAGTGTCATAGACAAAAAATGACATCTTATGCCCAAAATTCCATATCATGGCTAATGTACATAAAGGATCTCTCAATCACCATTGCCACCTTTGGAACTACTAGGTGCATCTCCAAAATTCATCTTCCTCCTCTTCGATATGGAGTAAACTTAGGCCTTGTTCCATGTTGAAGTATTATTCCTCTCTTGTATTTACTCTCTTTATTTGAAATGGAAACAAAAACATATCAAATTTTTCCCATAGTTCTATCATTTAACACACTTAATAAATGCAAATTATAATTCAAATCTTAAAAAACTCATCTCAAATAATAATACAAATTGTTGGATATTTTTCCTCCTTTGTGATCAAAGCGTTTAAGTAATGCCACCCTACAACAATTAAAGCATTCAATTAATTAAAAAAAAAAAAAATCATTCACGATTAATACTAATGTTTTCAAATAATTAGTCTCACAATGAAGATCGAAGGAAATGGAGAAGATTTCCCTTCCTGGCTCGGAGGTGGAGCACTTGGCTAGACAACCTACTCCAAGGCAATGATGGGAGCTATATAGGGTTGTAGTTATAGAGATTGTTGATGAAACCACTATATATTAGCTACAGTATATCCAATACTCATTACTACTATAGTGGAGCACTTGGCTATCCATCCTAATATGAGGCAATAATAGGGGTCAGGAGGATGTAATTGTAGAAACTATATATGCATCCATTGTAGAAATAACTAAAATATATGCAAAACTAGTTGTTGCAACAATATATGTAGTGATAGGAGTGGCCTAATGATGGAGTTTTGCAAGGTGAACAAATATGGGGATGGATAAAGGGTGTAAAGGAAAATGTACTTAGTGTAGGAGGTGATGCCCTTGTACAAGTTGTATAATTGGGGGAAGCACCCTAGGGGAGGAAATGGGAATGCCAAGCATTGGAGGGGTGCCTAATGGTCAAAATTGGCATGTATGTGGACTAAATGGTTGAATGAATAACGAAATTGGATTGTTATAGAAGGGGAAGGGACTAGGAATGATGGCACTTGCATAGACACTTGTAATATATTTGATTACTAAAAAAAAATGAAATCAAACTAGACCAAGATAGTGAATCTCATTTTAAAAGTATATAATGTAATATATGCCACCTAGGTGGGAGTTGATCTGCGAGTCCCAAGTGGATATGGTTGCTCAAATTATTCAATAGAAACCTACGTGAACACAACAAAGTTAAGATTGATTTCTACAAAATAACTTGGACATTTGCAAAATAACAATTTTTTAAATCTTTCTAAGTTATCATTGAAGTAGGAAAACATAAATTCATTCAAATACCTATGTGTGAGGTATTATAATGTCAAATTGTGCAAGCATGGTAGGATTGATATGGGGATAGCTAGAATCTTCCCACTTTGAAGGAAGCATATCCTTTTGTAGCATTTGTAAATGCCAAAAAAAGTAAAAAAAAAGTACTTTAAAGTTTTTTTTATTGAGTATTTTTGAAGTGTACAATCAAATACATAACCAACGATTTAGCATTAATTAAAAATAATAAAACGTCTCATGGATATGATCTTCCATGAAATCATGGAATGTATACCTATAATAAGAGCGTAAATGTAGTGCTACTTGACTCGAACTAGAAACATTGAATTGTGTACATGGAGTCAATGGTATATAATTAATGTGGCCTAAAGCTCCTATATATAGATGTCTAAGATATTCCTCTGGCATATCTTATTTGGAGGCAACCAGAAATTAACTATGTTGTGCTAGAGTGTGCGTGAGATGTGCTATCAGAGTTCTAGTAACAATAAGTAAATCCAATATATGAGGTGTCTACTAGGGGTGGTGTCAACCATATGACTAGGATTAAGTGGCCCTCTCAATGGAATACATGTAAAATTTGGTCGATCTTGGGTAGAGCCAAGATGAACTGTCTAGAAATCGATAATGTCAAACTACTTAACATGGATGCCAATTGTGAAATTGATCCACAATTTGTGAAGAAAATATAATCAACACCTCCCCATTATTAGAACAAGGTTTATAAAAAACCATAAAGCAATGAATCATCCAATTCTCTTTTCATGGATTCATATGCACCAATCCATGCAAAGATATCACTTCCTCAGATCAAGGGGTTGGTTGGATATTGGGTTAATAAATAACTCTACAACCATCTATTTGGTTGATCGAGGTGGATATCAGAGGCCACCCACCTATGTGACTGGTTCAAATCACATTTCTCCATCTTTACAATTTTCTACAGTTTTTGGGGTCTTCATGAACATTCAAGGCTATTTTGAGGACCTAAACAACATTTTTTGACGTGGCCTTAGACCTAGTTGGAATGCATACTTCTCAGCTAGAATTTTTCAATGGGATACCAAGCATGCCAAAATAATATCATATGAAAATGTTATGACTTCAGGAAGTCAATGTACCAACTAACCCCATTAGGGCCATAAAAATTTTATTATTTCATCACCTAGGGTTAGTTTAGTAGATTTTTAGGGTTTCGTCATTGATTCTTTATGTTAAAAAGGGCCTTTCGGCCTCATTGTAATGCACTCTAGTGAATGCATGTAATCGCCATATCTCTTCATAGAGATTAGCAACAACCATTCAAGAGAGTTTGTTTCATTTGTATTATTTACAGTTTCAACACTTTCCATTTATTAATAGAAGTCAAGTTTTATTATGTCTCTATGTCTCTATGCTTTTGTCATAATTCTATATTTTGTTTAGTTCCCTTCATAATTCCTTTGCAAGACCATCTTCAGCAACCCCGAAATCCTCCCGTGGAGGAAGAAAAAAAATATGAGGGAGAAGGAGATCCTATTAAAATTGTGCTCAGTGAAGCCTTCATGTGAGAAAGGAACAGGATGATGGATAATTTTTCTTATATTCTCGAGGAATTCCAACAGCTGATGCATCTTCATGAAGCACTGCTCCCCTTCAAGGTATAAGTTATTTTTTATATTCCTTTATATGAAGTCCAAATAGATGTAGATGTTCTAGATAAATGGTTAAATCTACTATAAGGTTATTTTTCTATCCATGGTTTCCAATAAACAAAATATTACCTTTGCACTCCTTAATGTTTCCCTGCATGTTAATAATTGGTGGGAGACTTGCTGTGACCAAAAGGCCACAAAGAAATCCACAATTTTTGTGGTTGTATCCACTTGGGCCTCTGACATGGATGCTATAGAGGAAAAGTATTACCCTGTTGGAAGCTATGATGACCAGTATGTAACCACCCCTCCCACATTTACCCAAATCCACAACCTCACTAGCATCAACATGAGATGAAAGTTATTGTGTGAGATTCGATTTCCAAGATGCACTTATGGAAAATGGATCCACATGTCCAGAACTAACTACAAACACCGAATGATAGATGATCACATTGTTATCAACCTAATTTGACCCAACACTTTTTCATTTAAGTTTTGTTTTCTTAAATTTAATACAACTTTCTATTGGATTTTTTTCAAGTTCTAAACTTTTGAGGCTATTTTGAGGGCCTAAACAACATTTTCAAGGAAAACAGAGAGACTAGAAGAGTGCAAGTCAAATTTACTTATATTTATTTAACCTCCTTGTGAAGATCTTCTAAACTAGATATTATCATAGTCAAGCAAAGATCATATGCCAAAGTTACGACCTTGTCAAGTTAGAGGTCCTAATTACTCATTTATACAAACACTTTGTGTGCATATTACCTGTAGGTTATAAATACATATTTTCTTACTAATTCAATAAGATCACCAAATAATCATCAAGAATCCTTTAATACCCTCTCATAATGTCTACCATACAATTTATTAGATCATGCATTCAATCACCAATCATTTGCCTTTCAAAACAGTAAAAGATACATAACTAGAATATGTCATGACACCATGCTTATAACCAACATATAGCCAGAATAATAACAATGATAGAACAACCATTAAAGCCACACAATAACAAGTACATTTACTCATAAAATACAATAGGAAATAACTCTTATTAACATATGTAAAATCCAACTAAGTCAAGGACTTCCACATACCACCCGACCATAGATTGAGATGAACCAAATATCTCTTTTAGCTAGTCACCCCTACACCATATTCCAATTGTGAACGTGGGATATCATGGAATAAACCAAGCAAAACCAAAATAGGGCTTCCAGAGGCCAAACCACCTCAACCCTTGACCAATGATTCCACCTCAAGATCGGACATCACTAACATCAATGGATCGGTCTCTACCCAAGCTGTTCAGGGCTCTAGAGTGTTTGTTCCAACCCGGCTCCAAGACTAGTAACTCAACCCACAAAGGTCTCTAGAGTGTTTTTCCAATCAAGGCTTCCAAGACTAGTAACCCAAATCAATTTGTTCCAGGGTTTCCAAAACATTTGTCGAACCAAGGCTTAGGGAATTAATAACTCAACCTACATCCATAAGGAACATGAGCACCAATCAGAAAAAAAAATGGGAAAACCCATGACACCATGGCTATCCAGGAAATGGAAAGGAAAGGAAAAACCACTATGCATCTAGACAACCCTTCATTCTAATGAAATATCATAACCAAATAACCACATGCATACACCATGCATGCCAAGACTAGTAACTAAATTATACATGCAACTCCGTACCTGCAAATAAATCAAGTTGTAGTTGTTGATTTCGTTGTTCCCTTGTGATTTCCTGTTTTCCTTTTCCTTATTTCTCCAAATCCAATGTCCTCTAAGAATGCTCAAATGTTTCTCTAAGTATGCAAGAGTGAGAGAAAGAGAGAGAGAAAAAAAATAGAAGAGAGCTCCAAGCTAAAATTGTTTAATGGTTGTGAACTGATCCTCAAAAGCGTTTTTATTATTGAGGCCTCTATCTTCACTTTTCCTTCAATTTTCCTCACATGCAATTATGTGACCTTTCACCTTCCTTTTCTCCTATCTTCCATTATTTTGATAAATAAATTCCAATAAATTCCATTTTTCCTTTCCAAAGCCTCTTCCAATTATTTTGCCAATTTCCATAGCCATTAATTAATCACCAGTGATCCCCACCACTTTTTTTTCCCAACATTCAACTTGGAATACATGTCCCAAGAACCTTGGTCTTAGTTTTTCCTTTATTAACTTTATTACATGGATCTTTAACCATGGTTGTTACAGAACCCTCCCCGTTAGGGGAACACCATCTGTAGTGTTCAATGAAACTTATAAACCAACAAAACACATGTTACCCATGGAGCTTTATAACACAACTCGATGCAACATTTAGTTCATAACATACTGTTGAAAACAAAACCAACATATGATGACACCATACCACTTATTATATCTTTATAACATAGCTTGATGTGATATTTACATACATAGACATGACTAAAACAAAAAATCAAAACATATACCAAAATACATATGCTCAACCAACAAATAGAGAAGGATACATATCCCACATTTGATTGTCCATCTCCCATGTAGCTTCATCGGGCACAAAGAGCTTCCATTGTACTTTAACTTGTTCAATTGGTCGATTTTGGGGCATGATCATCTTTTGCTACAAAATGCATAAAGTTTCCAGCTGGAATTTTGCTTTGAGCTCCACATACAATATAGATCATTCAATCACATGGTCAACATATTTTACATACTTATTAAGCAATGACACATGGAAAACATAATGTACTTTCATTGTTGGAGGTGGTGCAAGTCTATAGGACACTAGTCCACTCCTCTGAAGGATCTTGAAAGGCTCACAATACTGAGGTGCCATCTTCACACATGACCCAATCCTCAAGGAGCTTTTCTCTAGATTGATGCACAAGTAAACATGCTCCCCAACCCAAAACTCCTTAAATTCCCTATGTTGATTTGCATAACTCTTTTTTATATTCTATGTTGCCTTTAAATTCTCTTTGATAACTTGCATTTCCTATTCCATCTCTACCAACATGCCTAGTCCAATCAACACCTTGTTCACTAGATCACTCCAACTGACAGGAGTATTACAACTCCACCTATAAATTGCCTCAAATGGACTCATCCTCAAAGATTCTTGATACCCGTTTTCGTAAGAAAACTCAACCAATGGAAGATACTCCTCCCACCTCCTTTGTTGATGCATAACATATATTCTCAACATGTCCTCCAAAATCTTGTTGACCCTCTTTATCTGTCCTTCTATCTACGGATGATAAGTTGTACTAAACTCCAACTTTGTACCAAAACCTACAATAACTCTTTCCATAACTTGGAAGTGAACCTTTCATCTCTATATGACACAAAATTCCTAGGAATACCATGCAACCTCACTATATCTTTGATGAAGACTTATGCTACCTCACTAGCTAAATGAGCAGACTTCACTGGAACGAAGTGAGCTACCTTGCACAACTTGTCAACCACAACCATAATAGAGTCATGTTGTCTAGATGTCCTCGGAAAACCTATAATGAATTCCATGGAAATGACCTCCCATTTCCACTCTAGAATCAAAATTGGTTGTAGTAAACCACTTGGATGCTTACACTTTTCCTTTGCTTGTTGGAAATCCAAATATCTAGCCACAAACTCTGCCAACTTTTTCTTTAGATTCGGTTAGTGGTAAAACTTCTTCATTGTTGTTAATGTCTTATAATATCCCAAATGACCTGAATATGGCTTAACATGAAATTCCCTCAAGGTAAGCTTATTGAGCTCGTTGTTTTCTAACACATAGGTCTTGTCCCTAAAACTAACCAAACTATCTACTATGAGATGATAATCCATATCCTATTCAGTTGTACCTTGCTATTGTAACCTCTGCCTAAGCTCCCTGTACATGTCATCATGTTTTCCTACCTACAATATCTAATCCTATAAATCTATCCCATATGAACTCATAGTTGCAATGTGATTTACCTATACCCTTTTGTTAAGAGCATTTAGAACCTTGTTCTCCTCTCCCTTAATGTACCTGATTTCGATGTCAAATTCATTGATTGCAACCAAACACCTAACTTGCCTGGCATTCATATTAGGTTGGCCAAATAATTATCTCAATCCACTATGATCACTCATTAAGATGAACCTCCTGCTAAGAAGATAGTGTCCACATATTCAATGCGTGGATGATTTATGCCAATTCAAGAACATTTGCACATAGTTCTTCTCATGCTCATTTAGTTTCCTTGATTCGTAGCATACCACATGTCCCTTCTTCATTTGGACTCCACTAAGTCCTCTTTTGCAAGAATCTATACACACCACGAACTCTTTATCCAGATCTGCAATCTTTAGAACAAGAGCATTTGTAAGCAACAACTTCAACTTCTCAAAAATGGTTTCACATTCCCCTATCCATTCAAGTTTCCTTCCTTTCCTATGCAATGATGTAATAGGATAGGTAATCCATGAGAATTTCTTGATGAGCCATCTATAGTAACCTGCTAATCCCATGAATGATTTGGCCTCATCCACATTCCTAAGAGCTGCCCATTCCATGATAGCTCTTATCTTTTTTGGATCTACTACTCTACCTTCCTTGGAAACCACATGCCCTAAATAATGGACCTCTATTTGAAAGAAGTTTCATTTACTAACCTTGTCATACAACTGATTCTCTCTGAGTAGTCTTAACACTGCTACTAAGTGTTCAGCATGTTCTTCCTCATTCTTGAAATATGTCAATATATCATCAATGAATACAATAACAAACTTGTCCATATAAGGATGAAACACACTATTCATCTAACACATGAAAGTAGTTGGAGCATTAGTCAAACCAAAAAGAACCACAACAAACTCATAATGCCCATACCTAGTCCATAAAGCATTCTCGTAAATTTTCTCTTCTTTGATGCATATTTGATGGTATCCTGATCTCAAATGAATATTCAAGAACAATGTTTGATGCCTTCAACTAGTCAAATAAATCATCAATCCTTAGTAATGGATGCCTCTTCTTAATCTTAACCTTTTTCAACTGCCTATAATCAATACACAACATGAGAGTACGATTCTTCTTATTCACAAACAATATTAGTGCACGGCAAGGTGACACACTTGGCCTAATGTCCCTTGTCAAGAATTTCCTTCAATTGCAAATTCAATTCCACTAACTATGCAGTGTTCATCCTATATGATGCCTTTGATGTTGGTGCTACTCTTGGTACCAACTCAATAGAAAATTTTACTTCCCTGTGAGGTGAAAAACTAAAATACATGCTAGAAACACATCCTAAAACTATTGTAAAACTGAGTCCTTGTTCAAGACCTCAACATCCTCAACCTCCTTACCTTTTTCACTGGAAATATGTATCGCAAACAAGACACACCCTTTAATGTGACTGCACTTTCCTACATAGTTGTAACCATTATAATAGATGCATCATTATTATTTCCCTTCAATATTCTTTGTTCTCCATTGTCATCCAAGCACTCAATAGCCATATCATAGCAGTCTACCCTAGTCTTATGAATGTATAACGAAATTCATACCCAATAGTATAATGTATGATCCCAACAGAAGCACATTTAGATGTGCTAACATAGGCATACCATTAAGCTCAAATGCACAAGATCCTACCCAATGATGAACTATTTTCTCAGTGCCTGTAGCCAACTACACTAACCAATATTTTGCATGCACTTCCTTATTCAAACCACACATATCCACCAGGTCACGATTAACACAACTATAATTAGATCTAGGTTCAATCAAAATAGAAACAACTTAATCACCAATCTTACCATCCATCTCGATAATGGATTCCTTGTGATTTGCCTATATATGGATTCCTCTAGACTCTCTATGACTCAACTATATATAGATTTCTTCAATACAATACCATGGTCTACAGATTATGGGTGAGTTTCAAAACTGACCTATTTACTTATCCAAACAAGGGGCTAAACCCATTTGACTCCTATCTAGCTTGGTGTTGTGCATTCACATTTCGCGGAGACTTTACATCTTTTTAAAAAACTTCTACAAAAATTATATTAATAAACCCTAAAACTGACCCTAGGGACCCCATCCGAACAGGACCTTAACACAAATATGCTAGCCTTCCCTCGAGTCACTTAGTTGGTGCCTTGATCTTACTATCGAGACCACCAAGCTCAACTTGTAATACTACAACTTCATCAGTTTTGACGCACGTCGCAACCTGTTGCACTTCTTCCACCAACTTCTATGTTGTTGGGCCTTCCACTATTAGGTGCATTATCCTCTATGTCTATTGTAGCACCTTTAGCTTATCGTGAAGTGATAGAGTAAGATAGTAGGCTTCCTCTAGTCACGGTTGTAATATGGCCTTTAGGAGGGCCTCTTTCCTCTGCAATTCTTTCATCTGTTCTTGTAACTACTTTCCTTCCTGTAACTTCGCAAGGTATTGTGTTGGTGCCAAGGTGCATGTAGTCACTTGGACTTCATCATACTTCTCTTGTGTCTCTTGGACATCAATGTTTAGCTTCAGCAAGTTGAGGTCCTCCTGCTCGATTTTCCCATAATTCCATTGCTTGGTCGAACAACATTTCACAGTCTGTGATTACGGTATCCAATGTGTCCATATTATCCTTGATTACTACTCCGTGTTGCTCCTGAACCTCTAGAGAAGTCATTGGCTGAAACTTCAACTGCAACTCTGATATCTTCATTTGGAAATAAAAAGTAACACTATTGACCTCATCCTTTGATGCGCGTATCGCAACAACCAATTTCCTTACTTTTTCCAAAGCTTCGGTATCCTCTGGTATGTTCGATTCTGGCACTATCTTGCAGGCCCGCTCTATCATTGTCTCTAGGATTTGACTTTGTTTTAACAACTCCTCCTTTTCCTTCAGTTCTTGAGTTTTCTCTGCAAAAAACTATTCATTGTTGACCTTAAACTCACTTATGACTGTGAGGTTTCACTTCTCTCTAATCCTCGGCTCATTTGAAACCCCCTGATGCAGTGCATGGATGGTCTGGAGTAGCAGTGTGGCCAAATTCAGTCCCATGTCCTTCACTTTACTGATTACAGCACGATCCTTATCCCAGTCTGCGGAAATAGACCCTTCTAATAAAGGAATGACTCTAAGGTCCATAGTCCATTCCAACTCTACCACTACTCCACTTCCTTGTGCCAGGCTCATTTACCCAACACTCGCTTGAATCCTGTCAGTCTGGATCTGTAACTTGTGCAAATCCTTTAGGATGCTACTCAGTGTGTGCATATATTATTGTTCAAATTGTTTCCATAGCTCTGTGGTCGTGTCTCTAACCTTGCCACTGATCTCATCAAGATCACCTTTTGTAAGCACCATCGGCTCAATGCACATTTGATTATCACACTTTTGTTTTTTTCATTGTCCAAAAGTCTGCTCCTATCCACACCTTTTCAAGGTGAAAGGAGTGATCTTCTCTTCTCCACCGCCTCCTCCCTTTCCTGAAAGTTCTTACTCATCTGTGTGTTGCAAATCCAATCCTTCAACTTCCTCTATGTCTGGAAATTCTTTCCCACTTTTCTATTTTGTAGCGCTCTCCTTCTCCGCCCATTCTTTCTCTGCAACTACATTAGCAATAGCTTCCTTCTTCTTCTACTCATCCAAATCTCACGTGGCCTTCTAAGCTGCTTCCTTACGCTTCTACACAGTGGTCGACTGCACATCAGAGCTCTCTGCACCTTTGCTTATACCTACACCAAGCTTTGTGGGTTCGCACCACTCTGCTGGCCAACTCCCCACGATATCTTATAGGCCCATCTTAGATACCAAATATGGCAACTTGTGCCATAGGTTCTTTGGGTCCTTTCACACCTGGATTGAAACATTGTGAAAATTCACCTTGAACTCTGCAATGGTTGTCACTTGCACGAACAAGTTTGGGGACAAACTTAGCCTTTGAATGATAACCATTGGAAGGTCCATCTCCATCAATATCTAGAAAATTTTTGACTCCTTGATCCTTTCCTAATCCTTTGTTGCCCACAGCGAAGCAAACCTCGCTGCCTCAGTAAATTTTCTGGCTGTGGAGGAAAATGAATGTCCTCGAGCAATATCCAAACTACTAAAACAATAGACAGTAACAACCACACATAGTGAAAGGGCTTTGATCTGTAAATGGAATGTACTTGTTTAAGGGTGCAAGGTATCCATTTTCCTATAATTGCAAATGTGAGCTATACACTCCAAGTGCTCTCTAAAAAGGTGAAAACTTCTTATTACTTATACAGAGATAGATTGTAGGGGCATTCACCGAACATGTCACCTCTAAAGAGAGGATGAGTTCCAGAGGCTACCTGGCCCTCTACAGGCTCTGCCTAAAGAAATAGCAAACTAAACACTTAGAAGTCTTTGACATGCCCATACTTGAAGTTTGATATCTTGCGGAATAAGACAATTAAATTTTTGTAGCTGAATAGGTGATTATGTGTGTATGCAAGTTATGTATATTTGATGTTTAACACTTTATATCAGTTTTGTTTAGCATATCATCTTCAACAAATAAAGACATCAAAATGATAAAGCAGTTCACCCCTTCTGGGCTACGTCTGCTGGACCAAGCCTCTCCAACTAGGCTTGTCCTCTTGTATTAAAAATGCTAAAAAGGCTAATACAAGCTTATGAGTGTCTTGAAAGACAGATCTGATCGTAAATATAGAATCAGAAGATAGGAATTAGCTAAACATGCTCTTTCCCAAGCACTAAAACAGTGAAATTCTACCTTATACAGTACTTTCCCCAGCTGGCCCTGGTGGCCCTTTAAACTTGCATGGAGAATTTCGAGGTGAAGATGACCTCAATTGGTTCTAAAACCTCTACCATTAGACTCAGAAGGTCAAAAATAGCAGACATACGCTTTTGAATCACCAAAAATGGATGAACACAGCCCCCAAATAGCTCAAGCACTGAAATGGCCCTAGTGGCCCTGAAAGCTTCCCTGAAGCTAAACAATGAGGAGAATTCCTCAACGGGAAAAAAAATCTGTAGAAATGGATTTAGAATGCTGAAAACCTTCAAGAATGACCTTCATTCCACATTCACTGGCTGCATAATTCCCAATGCAGCTCCCAAACTGATTTGGCCCTAGTGGCTCCTAGAACTTCCCTGAAGCTAAAACACCTACAAATGACCTCAGATGGCTGTGAAACCTATGCCAATGGCTTCAGAAGGTCGAAGAGATCCAAAATCAAAAACAAATTTGTCCAAAACGGACTTTCCTAGCCAAAGTTATGGCCATTTAATCCCCACTGCCAGTTGCCCTTGAAAAACTCCAACTAACTGTAGTGGAGGTCCAGATAGGTCCGCCAATTATGGCGGGACCGCCCAAATGTGGCACTTCGCCAAATCCACCGCTAACTGAACTGTTAGTTAACTGCCCAAAAATTCCGCATGTGACCGCAAAGTGGTTTGCATTGGATTTCGTGTCGGGCAGTTAGGAGTTTGGCCCATGGTTTTGGGTTGTGGTCACATGGTATGCGAGGCTGGCTCGCTTTGGTTTCCGCTCAAAATGATTTAAACTTTATAAAGGATTTCTGCTGCCCTCATAACAACCCCAGGAGTTGTGGCTCAACGGTTAATCATTTGAGTATTAAATATGAGGTTGTGGGATCGAACCTCACAACCACCAAAATTTTAAATATGCACATACCCTTGCTGACGTCACCTTGGGCCATGTGGCAGCCTCCGGGCTTGCCACGTGGCAGCTCTTAATTGGCCCGCCAAAAAGGAATATTCCATGGAATATTCTAAGGAATATTCTGTGGAATATTCT
Source organism: Pinus taeda (assembly GCA_000404065.3). Lineage (NCBI taxonomy): Eukaryota > Viridiplantae > Streptophyta > Pinopsida > Pinales > Pinaceae > Pinus > Pinus taeda. The sequence continues at coordinate 57,818 of APFE030473740.1, read as the reverse complement.
AAGGAATATTTCGTGGAATATTCTTTTTATTTTTTTATTTTTTTTTTAAATTCAAAAATTAATGGTTATTGGGCGATTTTGTTTTTGACATAACTTTCACATACGGCGACCGTTTTTCGAACCGTTTATGGCACCGAAATCAGGAGGATGATCTCTATCCATTCATTCAGGTTTGAGCTAGTTCTAAGCACTTTCATTTTTGAGCATTTTACGACACTTGGTCCTGAGCTCCTGATCACACCTCCCAAATGAGAAGGCTTTTGGTCCCCAAAAGCTCACTGAATCTCTGAAATGAACTATACAGCACTTGAGGAACAGTAATATCCTCTTCCGTTCAGCCAAAAGAGCATACTGATGCCAAAATGTCTTGCCTTGCCAACTGTCGTCATGGCGACTTTTCGCTGCATAAGCCAAGTACTCGTCGAATCCCAACCAAGTTCTTTCTCCAGAAAAATCTAAAATTGCAAGAACCAGCAATGAAACTTGCTGATATATGAGCTAAATATTCCTCTGAACATGTGGGCTTGCCAACTATCAGAATGCCCATCCATGGCACCTCCGCTCCAGAAGAATAGCTCCCTCCCAAATGAGAAGGCTTTTACAAAGATGAAACACTTCATCATTTCTCCTCTTTACAATCTTGGAGATCAAATTAACTTTTTCCAAGTCAATATTACATTACATGCATGGTTAAAAACAAAGTAATCAATCCTTCAAGTTAATCACACATACATGTTTAAAATACAAGGAAATCATCATGATCCCTATGCTCATGCATATCATTCTCATGCATGCAGTTCATCTTTCAACTTCTTCTTAAGTACATCAAAAGTACAATATTCCTTGATCACATGTACATGTACTTTCAAAGCTGAAATGAATATAACTTTCACTGCGATAGAGTGAGTCTCATACTCAGCTTTCATCTTCATGGCGAAATTTTTGCAACACATAAAAAAAACATGCATACATCCAAAGTTTGTATGTACAAAAGGAGTATGTCTTACTGTGTCAAGAAGTCCATCCACTTCTTACCAAGCCACTTCAATGGTGATTTTTGTTGCAGCAGCAGTTCTTCATGTGAATCTTCCACATCGATAATGGAATCCATAGATCCACTTGCACCAATGTTTTTGTCCTTAAGCTGCGTGTGCTTTGGACGACTTGTTGGATGCAAGGTCCAACAATGAGAAACATGATGTCCCTTCTTTTGACAAAATTTGCAACTTTCAAGCACTTTCTGAGAAATTTTTCTTTGCCTCTCCTGCTTCTTGTGTGCTTTCTTTTTCAACCAGCATCTTGAAGCAACATGGTTAAATCCACCACAAAATGCGCAACAAAACTTCCTCGTTTGCTGCATAGAATGTCTATCCTTTTTGTCTTCGAGAGAAATAGTAGAGGAGACAACTTTCCTTTCCAGAATTTCATCACTGTGCTTGTCTTGAAAACTGTTTATATTTATATGCTCGCCATAAGCGACATGTTTACCCTCTACTTGCTACAATGATGGCTTAAAACAATGGCAATCATCCTTAAAGCAATTTTGGCATATATTCATTTGAGAACTTGGGATAAAGGTTCTTTTTAAATTTGCATCACATGCATTCAACGATTTGAATTCTTCACCATTAAACTGTTCATATCCAAGACCAACATTCTTGGGTCGCTCCACAACTGAAATAGGATCAACCATGCCTTTGTGGAGCGATAAAAAGGGTCTTTTTAACACCTAATTACCTCACATTAATTGTCAACCCAGAGACGACTTTTTATTTCAAGAGTGTACTCAGTCTGAGGCGGCTATTTACTCAAGAGTAATGTTTAGTAGTACAGTGTTCAGAAAATACAAGGGTAGACGGATGCTAAACTATTACTAAATTGCTTCAAGGATAAAATCACACAAGGAAACTTATCAGTCAAGGGTGCGGAAGCGATAACCCATACCTCTAGAAATTGATGGAAAGGAAATTAGAGCATGGACCATACGTCTGGGAGCTAGGCAGTGACTGCTGAGGCTCACTACAGCCTTAGACCTTCTCTCACACCAAAGCAGCAAATACAAGTAAATGGAACGAAAGTAAAATAGAATAACAAATGGAAAATGGAACAGCAAGTCTAAAATGGAACGGCCGTAAATGGAACAGCAAACTAGAATTAAAGGAATCTGAACAGCA
>APFE030473740.1:24520-55333 GCA_000404065.3 Pinus taeda | reverse complement strand
TTAACACACGGCACACCTCAATAGTAATCTGATCTTGGTAATTCAATTGTCAGTCTTAGTTATAAATAATACGACTGTCTTTTAGCACGGCGCAACAATGTTCATAGATTCAACAATCGCAAGAAATATAATTCTAAGATGAATTCAATAATACCAATGGTCAAATGTTACAACACAGACATTCCATAATTAAATCGCAATGGTATCTGGTAAAAACCATTTATACCAACAATTAAAGAAACAACAATGCGCTGCAAAGTCAATATGATATTTCTGTCTCAGAAAACGATATCACTTAGCAAATCAAACGTAACAGAGCTGTGTTGTAAAATAATAAAACAAATCAGATTACTGAATCACGCTGATGAACAAACCATGCATAAACCAAAGAAGATAATATACAACAACAATTGTAAAGATATGATACACAACAGCAGCAGCGTACTCCACCAGAGGCTGGGCCCTTAGCCGCCAGCGGATGCTGCTGGGTTACTTCAGTAGGAAAAGAGTGAACAGCAACGCCCAAATTATGTATTAATCATTAAATGGTGAAATCATTACAATAATTGAAGCTTTGAGACTTACAGCATAAAACAATCCTTCTTTCCTCCTATCCTATCATGAATCCTTGCTTCTGAATCTCTAATTGAAATCATCAATTCTCCATCATTCGAATCCCCAAAGTCATCCTGAAGTCCTCCTAAAGCCATTCTGAAGCCATTCTGAAGCCATTCCCATCTCTGATCTTTGTTTTCATTTAAATAGAGAAAGATCAGAGAGCAGTTACAACATAGATAATTACAACATGATTTATTTTACAAATTTGGGTTGATTCTAACCAGATGATCAACAAGAAAATATATTTCCTTTCATCTTTCAACAAAAGCAAGACGAATTTGTGTTTGCAGCTGAGATTTGGAGGACGGCCGCAACTGCAAATCTGAGAAAATCTTGCTCAAAGAACCCTGTGTTTCTCTCTGCACAAGCCGAATTTGGGAAAACCGTTCTTCATGAATTTAACTGGGCCCGTTCTGGACAAAACCCATGTTCTGGATTTTCCAGATTCGTCTTCATTTGCTCACAATCTCAACCGTAAAACTGTCACTCCTTATTCCAGCGAATTTCTGAGTTGGCACTTTTAAAAATCAAATCTTCAATCTGGAAGTTACCTTGGAAGGCTAAAATGGTGAATAATGTTAAACCAAACTTATTAAACTATCATGATAAAACAATTCATAATTCAATTATTAAAAATAAAGGAGAATAAATAATATTCATCCATAAGATCATAAATCATTTATAAAATGGATTTAAATGATAAATTATAACAAATGATATGATGAAGAATAGTGGAAATGGACGGGATAAGTGTTCAAAAGTGATAATAATAATGGCATATTAACAGCCCAACAAGGCCCTCCAATTCTTTCATTGGCTCAATCAACTTAAAGAAAAAGTCACTTCATCTTGTCTTGATATTATAATACTTAGAAATTAATTTGTGGAGTGTTTTAATTCATTCTTTCCAACAAAATCTTAATTGTGGACCAATAAATACTCGTTCATTACTAGATGACCAATTAATACTCATTTACATCACTAATGAATCAATGGAAAATGTCTTATAGGGATATTATGAATATAAAATTCTGATTGGAAAAAATTAAGCATGTACTTAATAAATACATCCATATTTGAAAGGCCCGAGCAAAACGTTTCATTATCATGTTTCTCTTCATGATGTTATGCATAAAGGGGATCAATACAAATTTGATAACCAAGATTGTCATATCACTACAATACACATTTATAACTAAAATTAATCTTTTTCATTCTACCACACCCAACATTGCAAACATAGAATTCATATACCATGAAAACATAACTAAATAAAAAAATAATGATCATTGTTGGAATTGACCATATGTGTAAAATAAACCATGATTCCCATTAGGGGGCATCAATGAAACTCCCTTCAAACTCTAATATAGCTTGTACATTATTTTGAATACATTAGAGAAAATAATCCTACAAAGAAAATAAAATCCCTTAGTAAAATAAATCCACTTGATTGGAATAATTGATGTAGAAAATATAACTAAATATTTATGCAAATGATATAAAATTTGAAGGGTGGATCATGATTATGACATGAATAATTGGATATAAACATGAATTCATACTCACATGTGATATGGTCCATTAAAAGAGGACCACCTATGAACATGACATCACATCCTCCTTTTTTATCAACTTCAAGATCAAAGTAGGTGGGAGATTTGTTGATGACTAGATATTTACTTTCTAGACCCCTATTCCTAAGCTTCTATTTTCTTAATAGAGAAAATAGAGTTTACATTGCATATAATGTTATTGATGATCAATATTTCTACTAAAAGGTTCCAAATATAGGATTGATATGTAGCTTTAATAGGTTTCCACCTTCAAGAATTGATATTGAAAATTTTCAATATAGTAATCCTGCTCTTACTTTCTCTACGCCAAAGGGTGTGTCATTCTCATTTTAAATTCTTATTACAAGCAGTGATGTAATATGGAACCTAGTTTTTCTACCACCTCAGACTTAGCCATAAATGAATGGTTTGAATTTCTAGACCCCTATTCCTAAGCTTCTATTTTCTTAATAGAGAAAATAGAGTTTACATTGCATATAATGTTATTGATGATCAATATTTCTACTAAAAGGTTCCAAATATAGGATTGATATGTAGCTTTAATAGGTTTCCACCTTCAAGAATTGATATTGAAAATTTTCAATATAGTAATCCTGCTCTTACTTTCTCTACGCCAAAGGGTGTGTCATTCTCATTTTAAATTCTTATTACAAGCAGTGATGTAATATGGAACCTAGTTTTTCTACCACCTCAGACTTAGCCATAAATGAATGGTTTGAAGGGTTTGAAAAATGATCAAATGAACCACAAACCGACAACCTTTCCAAATTTAATGCATATTCCAAAACTACTACTTTACCTTGAAAACAACATTATTGTAGAGTAACATGGTAACATAAGTGATAAATTCTACCATGCATATAGGAACATGCTAGTGTATTTTCCAAAGAGAATAAATCAAAATTATAGAATATTGGTGTTTTCTCAGAGGGAAAAAAGGAAAGGCTTAACATGGAGATTCAAATCCAATATTCTCAACTCGTTAGGTTCTGCAATAATCGATGAGGAAGATAAATAAGGTGAAAAGATGAATTTAAATTATTCAAGATAAAACCTAGAAGTTAACACAATTCCTTTAGATGAATTGTATGAATTTAACTCCTAAGAATATAATAAAAAGTAGATAACAAATATATTGAATCTAAGAAAAGCGAGGAATGATTAAGCTTAAGTAGAAGGAATACCAATATCTTATTATTTCCAAAAAAAATTAAGCCATATATGTAGTCATGATAACTTAGAAAGTGATTACTCTATAGTCCATTTCTAAGGAGTTTGTTTGATGAGAAATGGAAAGCATCTGATTGAAGGAAAATGAACTTCATCATAGAGAAGTAACAAAATTAGAATTGGAAAGGCATATGGCTAATCCTTAAATTTTTCAATGGCTATTTGAAGTCGTTGAGTCCAGTCACTAGAGGCTAGACATAAAGTGAATATGCATGTACAACATTTCCGTTTGGCACTATAGGCTACTATTAATATGTTATTATAGCCTACTTTTATCATCAACTTGAAGAATCAAACTATGTGAGGAATTTATTAATGAGTAGTTGCCTATTTTGTTGGTCCATGTAATACTATGATTTTTATTTATTAGTGCAATTTTCACTAATTATAATGGTAATGCAATATTACCATTTGACATTATAGGATGCTATGAATATGACATTGTAGTTTTCTTTCATTGTCAACTTGAAGGATAAAAAATGAGTGGTGAACTTGTTGATAACTAGCTACCTATTTTGTAGGCCCTCGTTTCCAAGCCTCTTTTTTCTTACCACCATGTTCATTTCTAATAATACTACTATAACATTATGATTTGACATTATTGTGGTCATGTTTTGCATTTGGATACTTGCGAACTCTCTTTTTCTTATGTTGGATGGTATTGTTGGAAATAATATAACGGGTGATATTCAATCTCCTTACCACACCACAAATCATACCATAGAAGTTTTATCTTTTCCTTGGTAAAAGGGAACGATTCCATAGAGAGATTGGTTGTAAATTTTCCATTCTATATGTATACATTGAACTAGACTATATTCTTGACACATCCATGGTGCTTAAAAATAAAGATGAGAGTTCATGTGTTTATGATCATATGAAGGACCAAATGGGATGACTATAGATAGGTTAAGATCCTTGGCCAAGTTATTGGAAATGGTGCTTGTCACTATATGAACCTTTGAATCTTATTGATGTCTAATATTTGAACATAATAGTATTAGTAATACTGGTTTCAAAGACATGATCTACTTGTAAAGTTCAATGGTTAGACTATCCTTAAGAAGACCAAAGAGAACTACTGTAATGCTTATCCCCCTATTCTTGTCATCATAACTAAGTTTCATGCATCCAAGTTTAGTGCATAGATGATGCATATATCAAGTTATAACCACAAGCACAACACTAGGCTAATTAATACATTGTAATAAAATTAATGCAATTATAATCCTAGAGGGGAAAGAGTTTGGACTCACTAATATTCCTTGAGATATCAAGCCCATAGAAGGAACATAGGTCATTAAAGTTAATTTTAGCATGAAAGTGCCCATGAAATTTTCATGTAATTTCCATGTCATAACATGTAAACCAATCAAAGTACTTAACATTTAAAAAGAATTAGATGTAAATATTTTGGAGAAAAAGAAGAAAAACTACTTTTTTTTAATCGTATTTTTGGCTTATCTCCTTATAGGTTTACCCAAATTTCAAATGTAGACACCCGTTAGATGTGGAATTAAATTCCACATCCAACGAGTACCCATTATGAATAATTTTAAGAATACCCACATTGACCAAAATTGAAGATATATTTAAAAAAATGTGCTCATTATGCACACTTTTGAGAAGACCCACATTGATAAAAATTGAAGATACATTAAAAAAGTGTGTTTCACCATGCTTTTTTAATGTATCTTAATTTGTTTTTTTATCAATTTTGGTCTTCTCAAAAGTATGCATAATGGTTACTCGTTGGGTGTGGAATTTAATTCCGCATCCAACGAGTATCTACTCTTGAAATTTGAGTAAACCTCTAAGGAGATAAGCCAAAAATACAATTAAAAAATAGTTTTCTTATTTTTCCTCCAAAAATCATAACTCTTATTTTATTATTTTAACTATTATTTATTATTTTTCCTTCAGAGACCACTTTTAGGGTGAAATTTCCTCTAATGAGATTATGTTAGTTCTAAGTTTTCCCTTTGTATTTGTTGTTTCATTCATTATATGATAACTAATTGAGAGAGCTCCTACAATGCTTGCAAGGTAACTGAAACCAAACTTTGCTATTTATGGTTCCCTATTTAAGCCTAAGAGAATGTTAGTGGGTTTTATATCTCCATGAATGAATTTCTTAATATTGCACTTGTGAATTGCTAGAGAAATAATAACTTCAACAAGTTTGAAATATAATAACAATAATAATGACAATAATCTATTGTAATTTTTTCAATCATTAAAAGCTATCCTTTAGGAAAACTATTTTTATTAATATTAATCTACTCCAATATTACCATGTTGAACTTGAATACATGGACTCTTCACCATCTTTCAGTTAAGATTGGAGCTATATAAATCAAGAACCTTCAAGTATTGTTTAGTATAAGAATTTTAGGATGATTGGTATACAACACAAAATTTGTTAAACTTTACTCAAACTTGAGGTGTAGGCATTGCATGACCAAAGTGAAGAATGTGCAACTTAATAGCATTTTTATCCAATAGGAGGCATGTGAGATAGGAAGTGACCCAAGGAACTAATATGCTTATAAAAGTTAGTTAAGTTCATCATTTAAATTCATTTATTTAAGTAAACAATGTAGACACATCTAGTAGAATATGTTGAGTAATTTCATGGATATTAATCATAAAAAACACATAATACCTTGCTAATAACAAATCATAATAAAGGAATATAATAATATTATATTTTTTGTCTCTTTACAAGTGTAATGATCTCTAGAAAATAAAGGGATGGCGGTGAGAGGAAAAACTCTGCAGGATTACATGCAACGGGGAGGACAACACACATGGCACTAGGTGTGGAAGGTGACGGACAGTTGGCACATACTTGGCACTAGAGTTGAGGGTATTGAGAATGACTTCAGCGATAAATGGAGGTTTAGGGCAACATCAAGCTGGGAAAGAGGTTTTACTATTACTGCTATTGTGTTTGTCTTCTTCCCTCAATTGAATGCGCCTGACGAAGGGTTTAACAACTATTGTTAACTATGGAGGTTTCAGCGAACAAATAGGGATAGGTATCATAGTGAACCAACAAGATTCTATCGATTTGGATCCTCACCCTCGAGACATCCTGTCATTATGGGGTTTGGATGTCACTGAGAAGAACATAGAGAAGTTTATTCATCCAAGAGGGCTTCCAGCTGGGAAGAGAAGAGGCTCGGTGGTGGGATGGAGTCAGGAAAGTTGTTTAGGGTTTATGGAAGATAATATATAAAATTCAAAGGAGGAGGCTTGGGGGACTGACAAGGAACTAGAGATGAGGTAGGAACAAGCATTTTTCTCGACAGACTGTGTAGTGGAGGTAGCAGTGGAAAACCAAGTAAGTGTATTAAACCCTAGTGCCTCTAATACTTTTGGTTTTTTTACAAGAGGGTTGGAAGACATCGTTATTAGTTGCTAGTCGAGAGGCACAGAGGGTTTGAAGTCATTTCTAGTAGAGGATTTGGGACACAAGGAAGCAGTAAAGGGGAAAAGGTTGGATAGTATTATTGCATTTAGGATTTCGTTGAACCAGAGTATTGGAGAGGCCTTATCCTAGGAAATAAACCCTAACCCGAAGGAGTTATCATAAGAAGTACATACCGAAGGTTTTAGGGGATTCCTAGAAGAGTGAGTGGAGGGGTTGGGAGACTTTAGAGAATAGTTTAGAGCACAAATTTCTTCATTTATCTTGGTGGGCCGTGAAGCATTTAACGAGACTTCCATAAGATAGGAGGTGGGGGAGTCTTCTTTCCATGTGGGAGTGGAGGGAAAACTCTCAAAATTCAAATAGTTTTAAACCAACGAAGTTGTATAGTGGAGAGGTGGTTAGAACGCTCTCTGCAGAAGGAATCAATGAGAGGGATACTAGAACATAGGCAGGGGAAGTGGGGAGGTACGAGAGTGTAGGAGTGAAGAGGAAGAAAGGTAAGGTGATAAATAAAAAGGAGGTAAGACTGAACTTGGTGCTTGGAGTTAACATTCAGATAGACAGATAAATGGAAGTAGTAGAGATAATCTTGGTCGAGAGAGCCTAGGGAAAAAAGGACACGGAAAATTACATCACTAAATGGACTTCCAAAGTATTGAAGGAGGCACCAGACCAACAGTTTGAAGTCTCCACTCTTTCTAGGGACTGGTTGATGATAAAATTTAGCAAGGGAGAAACCCTTGAATGGGTTTTGAGTCGAAATTAGTGTTTTGGTAGAGCGCCTATTTTGTTTAAAATATGGAATCCCTTGTTTGATGCCCAGAGAGAGCAGGTGGCAGAGATTCCAGTATGGGTACTTCTCCTAGGATTACCTCCACCTTTCTGGATTGAGACGATGTTTAGCTCCATTGGAGATACACTGGGTTAGTTTCTGGAAGCTGACATGTCATTTGTTGAATCAAGGGACATGAGCCTAGCACGAATTCTAGTAAGATTGAATCCAAGGGAAGGACTATCAAAGGATATTCATCTTAAATACAAGTAGTTAACATACACATAGATCATAGATTATGAACATATTCCTTTCCATTGTCATCGATGCCACAATTATGGGCATCTTGCTAGATATTTCCCTCTGGGATTCAAAAGGAGAAGAAGGAATAAAGGATAATCAAGAAGTGCAGATTGGCCTCAGAGGGAAGATAGGGGAACATACAAGCAAAGGAATTGGGGAATAGGAAGGTTGGAGATCAGATGTAGATGGGAACCAAAGGAATGAAGGATATGCAGATGGAGGAAGTGACAGAGCAGGAGTAGGAGCTGCCTCAGGAGCCAGGTTAGGCAGAGATAGTATATCATGGAGAATTTGTATATGCACCTCAGTTGGAGGGTACAGTGCTTCTTCTTATCCCTTCTATTCATAAATCCTTTATGTCTTTGCGCAATTCAATCCTAAGGCCTGGTCCTTCGAGGCCTCCACATTTGGAAAAATTTCATGTTGAATGAGTGACTGATGCCCTAGATAATATCATAACCTCCATTCCTAAGATTCCTCAAAACCAACCCCTGGCTACAAGCCTTGTGACCCCTTGTTCTGTAGGAAATTCTATAGAGAAACCTCATTATAACCTTCATCTTGGGGAGAAGAATATCGTCCCTTGGGAAGTTGTGGGAGGGTTGGGAGTCCATCTGATTTCGATTGCACCTCAAAAGACAAGAGGAAGGAAGTCCAACCTATCAAAGGCTCAACAAAAAGTAAAAATTGATATAGCAGACAGGAAACAATTATCTCTTACCGGGGTGCTTAGAGAAGCGCAGGTCCCATCTTCAGTGACCAAATGATTGTGTTGTATTTTAATTCCCTAGGTTTTTCTAGTGCCTCTAACAAACTAGCATTGAAGGCTTTGATTAAATGTTACTATCATGATATTATAATGATTCAAGAAACCCTTTGAGTAGCAAAGGAGATCAAGTTGGCACTGAATAAAATGTTTTTGGGTTGGACATTCATGACTATGGATGCCAAAGGAAGATCTGGGGTTTTGACGCTGGGAGTCAAAGAGGGAAGCCTGAAGTTATTTAATTCTTGGGGATCAAAGAAAATTCTAGGAGCTGAGGTCTATTCCTAGGAGTTATGCTCATAATTATTTTTATTGAATATTTATGGGCCTTGTCAGGACAGGGTGTCATTTTGGAATAATCTATTCTCACAATCCATTATGAATAACCCAAACTTGGTGGTGGGAGGGGATCTGAACTTCTCCTTGAGCCTATCAAAAACATGGGGCCTTGTAGCTCAAGTTGATCCTCTAGCAGAATTATTTTTCAACAAGATCCACTCTAACAAGATATTAGATATAAACCTGATAAAATCCAAACAGACTTGGAGGAAGAGTAGAGTGGGTGAGGAAAGGGTAGCCAAGAGGCTAGATTGTTTCCTATTGAAAGAGGAATTGGCATCTAGACTCCATTTTTATGACAATGGGTGGGAGGAGGAGGGGACTCAGGCCACCTTCTTATTCTATTGGAAATTAAAGGACCTAATAAAAAATTGAGGTCTCCATTCAAATTTTACCCGGTATGGCTCAAGGAAGCCTCATATAATAACTTGGTTAAAACCACTTGGAGGCCTATGGTTGGTGTAAAAGGGAGGTATCTAGCTCAGCCCTTTATGGAGAACTTAAATTTCAAGAAAAAGGTAACAATAGAATGGGCAAAAAAAAAGAAGATCAAGAGGAAGCCAACTTAAGTAGAATAGGGGAGGAATTAGATCAACTGGAGGGTCAGATGAGGATGGTTATGAGACAATAGAGAAGAGGGAAAGGATCAAATAGTTGGAGATAGAATGAAGGAAAATCCTTAATGATGGAGAAGAACATTGGAGACTAAAAATTAGAACAATTTGGTTGGCAGTATGGGACAAAAATTCAAAATTCTTTCGAAACTATGCAAAAGGGAGGAAAAATTCAAATACAATATGGGGATTAAAAATGGAGGAAGGAGGTACTACAAAATCCTTTGATGAACTAGCCTCAATGGGAAGAAACCACTTGAAAACCTCTTCAAAGCTCCAGAAGAGGTATCAATAGCTGAGATGATCTGGGTAGCCCAAAACTTCCCAAGGTATGTCGAGGAGGAGGAAAATGAACTTCTCATGGCTCCTGTGTCAAGAGGGCACGTGGAAGGGATTTTTAAAGTCAATGCAAAGGGACAAGAGCCCAGGGCCGGATGGCTGGATAGTGGAATTCTTGCAACACTTCTTTGATATCATAAGGGATGAACTCACTGGGGTGGTTGAGGAATATCGGGAAAAAGGATCAGCATATGAAGCTTTCAATTCTACTTTCTTGGCTTTGATCCCTAAGTCGGAGGACGCCCCATCTTTCGATGAATTTATGCCTATCTCTTTGTGAAATTACATATATAAAATTATAGAAAAAGTCATTGCAGTATTATTGAAGCCTATTCTCTTAAGGAACATATCCAAGGAGTAATTTGGCTTTTTGGATGGTAGACAAATCCATGAAGCTATAGGGGTGGTTCAAGAGACACTACATAGTATCAAGAGGAGTAAAAAAAAAAGGAGTGATAGTAAAAATCAATCTTTCCAAAGCATATGATAGAATTAGTTGGCTTTACATTAGTATGCTAATGACCCACTTGGCATTTGGCATCGGTTTTATAAATTAGGTAATGGGATGTATTTCAAATGTTAGCTTTGCAGTCCTGATCAACAAGGCAATATCATCTTTCTTCCATAGCCAAAGAGGACTCAGACAGGGATGCCCATATCTCCCATCCTCTTTCTCTTAGCAATAAAGAACCTTAGTCAAATGATCCTAGACTCAAGGAGAAGAGGAGACATAAAATGTATCGAAGTGGTGGTAAACCTTCATATCTCTCATTTATTGTTTGTTGATGATATTCTCCTTTTCAGTGATGGAAGTAGGAGTGATATTCTACAGATTAAATCTATCCTCGATCTATTCCTATTAGCTACAAGTATGAGTATCAATGCACAAAAATGATCTTTTATTCTAGAGGGGTTCTCAAGGACCGGAACCAGATGGATTACATAGGCTCTTCCTTTTGAAACAAAGATGATGAAGGAAAACTTCAAATACCTGGGATTCCACCTTAAGCCAGATACCTACAGGAAACAAGACTAGTACTAGCTTGTGGCAATAATTGAAAATAAGGTAAAACACTTGAGTTATAAATGGTTGTCGAGAGTGGGAAGGTTGGTACTGATTAAGTTAGTTCTCATGGCCATACATGTTTACTAGACTACATTAACATGGGTGCCCAAAGTAATTCTCTAATATATAAGGAAATACACAGTAGGTTTCTGTGGGCCGGAATAAAGGAGGACTTAGTTCTACCATCGGTAGCTTGGGAGAAAGTAGCTAGACCAAAGGAATGGGGGGATGGTGGGGCCTAAAATATCTTACAGCTTTTGCATCCTCGTTAGTAGAAAAACTGGGATGGAGACTTATATCAATGGAGAATTTGTGGACGACGGTCGTCATAAGAAAATTTATTGATCTGATGTCCATGGATAAATGGCTGAGGAATCCAGACAAGAGGTATCCACAAGCCTCATTCGTTTGGAAGGCAACTCTAGAATCAATTAGGATCATTAAATAAGGTTTAGGTTTCCATGTTGGGAATGGAGAGAAGATCAGACTTGGTCTAGACCCCTGGGTAGGATACAATGAGGGATATGCTTTATCAAGAAAAGTTATAACTCACTTACACTCACAAGGATGTATTTTCCTAAACCAGATTGAGAAGGAAGGCCAATCGATGATATGGGAGCAAGCATGGAAGATGATAGAGGATATCAAAATAGAGCTCCAATGGGTAGAGGAATGGAAAATTTTCATTAGATAACTTTAGAGAACTAATGTCTAACTAAGGGACCAACTAGACATGCTGAGATGGGTACATTCCCTGATTGGAAAATACTCCCCAAAGTATGGTTATAGTCACTGAATGATAGGAAGGGAGTGGGGTGCAGAAAAGGAATAAGATGGGTCCTGTTAGCCTTGGAAGCATTTGGCTCAAAAATGGATCCAAAACACTACCAAAGGCTTCGAAGTTTGCTTAAGGATCATTCAAAGATCAAAACTAGCGCAGGAGGAAAGCCCTTGGAAGGGTAGAAAAACACTATCGTGAGGCTAAAACACATTAAAATAGTGAAAAAACCAAGTATCGCAGGCTTGAGCATAGCAATGCACAACAGTCGTTAGATCTAGTCGATCAACGGCCTAGACCTAAGTGGAAAATCACAAATCAGCAAGTAGAGAGGACTTCAGGCCGAGTGGAAGGTACCGCCGATCAATGATCTCTGACGATTAGATCGGCGGGCTGCAATCGGCATAGGAAACTAGAAGGTATCAGCGCAAACTAGGCAGAACTTGCAATAGCGATCGACGATTAAACGTGGACCGTCAATCAAGCACGCAGTTTGACGACCCAAGTTACATCAAGGTTTCACTATTAGAGTTTCATAGAGGCGCACTAACCATGAGCCAGGGGCATGAGCGAAATGCGATTGCGATTGATCGCATCGGCTATACAAAGGGAGCTGGCATATACACATGGGCGATCCGATAATCGAACTCGACAATATTATACATAATATTGCATAAACTTCAAGTCCACGGAAAGGTTTTTTTTAATATGTTTACACATATTTCGTTATTTAACGAAATACAAAGGCAACCAAGGAGCAGCAGCGATGCAATAAAGCCCGGACCTGAAGGGGCCGGGAAGGGAAATACATAATATTTGAAATCCGGAGGGAGCAATTTTCAATGTATTTCCCATGCTTTTTAAGTATTCCGGAATACAAAGAAAATACACAGGGCCAGGCCATCAGCGATTTGCGATAGCGACCCTAAGGGTGGACCCGATAGATGAATAAACCATATTTAAGGACTTTTGATGTCCGAAAGAAACAAAAATGGGTGGGATTTTTACAGTGTTGCAGCGTTTTCTATATTAAATAGAAAACAATCACTGTTTGCATTTTAAAGGGAAAACAAAGGCCCGAATAGCCATTCCAATACTGAATAGAGATCAAAAAGGGAAACAAAAGGGCAAAGCATGATGTAGCCACAAACAAACAGAAACATCATGGAGCAGATAGCGCTCAGCCAAAAACAACAGAATCGATTATGGGGCATCTATGGAATGAGAGAGCTCCCTGCCAACACAGCCACAATATCTGAATGCAGTTACTCTTCTGTCATAAGAAGGAACCTTCGATCCCATGCTTGCCTAGTCAAGGCATCATTGAATTAACAAGACAGGGAGGATATATTAAGACTTTGAGCCTTTGAGAGCTCACGAGAATTGTAAAAGGCCTATAAAAGGCTAAAAACTAAATGTAACAAGGGTTCAACTTCTAGATACTGTTGATACTATGTTCCTTGAAGCTTCTCATCTTCATTCTAGTAATACAAGCTTCTTTTGTTGTTATATGTTGAATGTTCATTTCTCTTCTATTCTAAGCTTGCACTTGAACAGGTTGTTCAGGTTTATTTTGTGTCTAATGCCAGATAACTGTCATATTATCTCTACATTGATAAATTAGATTTGCAAGATTCTTTTACTGCCTGTAGCTAGCCATTCATATGTGTTTTATATATGCATCTGTCGGTACAGTCAGTATTCTTCATTTACTGCCTGTAGCTAGCCATCCATATGTGCTTATATATATGCATCTGTCGGTATGGTCAATATTCTCCATCTATCCATTAAATCTACAAACTATTGAGCATTAGTGTTCTAAAGCCTTGTCAAGCTGAGGGTGTTCATGCATGTCTGGAGTGAAAACATAGTTGAAATGGTTTTCTGGCTTGATCCAAACCATCATCCATTCCAGTAGTTCAGAGAACAATACTAAAGATTATATGTTACCAAGCATCTTTGAGCTACAACCTAGGAGAGTTTCCTGGAGTGATAACATAATTGGTGCCTTTGCTGGGGAGAGGAGAATGAAGCTCCACTTCCCTGGGAGACGACACAGATCCATCTTTGATGATAGACAAATTCTGGGCACTCTTTTGGTTGTAATCATCTATCTAGCGACTCCACTTCATAGTTCTAGCTTAGTTTATGAGGCATACTCAGAGAAATCCTCAGAAGCCACAAGCTGACCTAGTACCTGACCCTAAAAAAATCATCAAAGAAAGAAAGGTATTGCAAAAAGGAGCATCGGGTTCAGGTAAACCTAAAAAATATTCTATGTCTCTTCAAGAAAGGCCTGTAATAGAACAAATACATGTTGAGAGTATAGCTTCTAATACTAGCAGCGAAGAAAAAATCTCAGAGATTCATAAAGCTCCTTATTCTTTAGGTTCTCCTTTTGTTGTAAGCCCAAAGGAAACGTCACCTCCTATCCATCATACTCCTTTAGTTTTATTAGTCACTCCTCAGCCTTTTATCACTCAAATTTCCAGTACTCTTATAGCCACCACAGTTATGCCAGGTCCACAGGCACCTACCAAAATGGAAAGAATCATAGCTGCTAGGTATGGACCTCTAATACTACCCACTCCTCTGAATGCCATGCCTACTGGAGAGTATCAGAATTATATGCCTAAGTTCACTAGGACTGAAGGTGTTACAGCTGAAGAACATCTTGAATCATTTTATAGCTATGCTGATAGCCTGGACATTAGTGAAGATGATGTCTGGATGAGAGTCTTTGTCCAAAGCCTAGATGGAGAGGCTAGAAAATGGTTCAGAGAACTGACCCCAAGATCTATAGCTGATATTGAGACTTTAGATGATGCATTCTTAAAGCATTGGGGGGATAAGAAGGATCTCCTCTATTACCACACTGAGTTTGGGAACTTAAAAAGGGAAAATGGTGAGACGTTGTCTTATTTTAATAAGAGGTTTAACCACATGTACAGCAAGATACCAACTGAAGTAAAACCCACCACTACCTCTGGTAAACTCACCTATGCTAGCGCTTTTGATTTTGACTTCTGCCTATTGTTGAGGGAGAGGCGATGTGCTACTTTGGCTGATATGCAGGATGCAACCTTGGAAGTAGAATCAAACATCATGGCTACATAAAAGCACAAGGGAAATGTTGATAGAAGAATACAGAGGGGCGCGTCTTCATCATCTTCAGATCCCAAGTAGATAAAATGACCAAAATGATAGAGTGATTAGCCTCTGAAATCTCCAAATTAAAGGTTGAGTAGCACCCTGGAAAAGGGAGAGTTCCTAATACCTTTGCTCCTAGAAATCCAAGTCCAAATCCATATAAAAGAGCTAATAAGTAGTTGCAGATTTTTCAAAGAAGCAAAGATGCCAATGAAGACCAAAGGGTGAAGACCCCTTTCCAGAATGTAGTCATGGAAGAAGAGCAATTTGAAGAAGATGATGAGATCCATTGTCTGGAAGACAAAGGCAATGCCTCCTTTTTGGCCTCAGCTTCCTATGAAAAGGCATTATTCAATGACCATATTAACCAAGAATGGGATGGTGAAGTTGTTCTCCAAACTGAAGATCAACATAGATATAATATGAGGTCGAAGATGAATAATGTCAAGGAAACTCCTGTTCAAAGAGTTGTTCTCCCTGTAGTACAGCAAGCTAAAATCTAGAAGTGACCAGCGTTTGATCCTATCATCCTCAAAGCTCCAGCTCATGATGTAAGAGGCCCTGACAAGTCTCCTTCTCCTTTTAGTTTTCAATTAGAAATTCAGAAACTAAGAATACCTATGCCTCTGATTGAACTAGTGAAGAATGAGTCCTTCAAAAGATCCATCCTTGAGGCCCTTGAGCCTAAAGCCATCCAAGACTCTACTGACTATGTAAATCTACAAGATGACAAGCCAATTGTCATTCTCAGCTCAATGATTGAAAATTGTGAAGACAACTCCCCATCGTTCTATGTCTCTCTAACTATTCATGATAAAATCCTTCACAACTGGCTTCTAGACACTAGAGCTAGCCATAATCTAATGTCCAAGGTTGTCATGGATGAGTTGGGTCTTGACATTACCAACCATTATCATAACTTGTTTTCTTTTGACTCTAGAAAAGTGAAATGTATGGGATTAATCAAGGAACTAGCTATCACTTTGTCTCAACTACCCATGAAAAGCATGATGATGGATATTGTGGTAGCAGATGTACCCCCCAAGTTTGGCATGTTACTTTCTAGTGGTTGGATCAAGAGATTAGGTGGATCATTACAAAATGATCTGTCCTATGCTACTATCCTAGTTTTCGGAGGTGAGAGCAAGAGATTATACAGAGAAGCTCAGTTAGCTTATATTATCAGCGATGAAAGGAATCCCACTAATCATCCCATCTATGCTATAGACACTGATTTTGGAGCTTGTTTTCTTCAGATTAGAGAATCTCAGTTGGCCTCCACACAGCTTAAAAAACCAGTTGGCCAGATCACAGAGGAAGCAAGCCCACAAATTTGGGGCATGTTTTTTGATGGGGCTTGCTCTAAAGATGCTGCAGGAGCAGGTGTAATCCTTGTGTCCCCCACACAGGAATGCATTGATTCATCTTTCATATTAACTTTTCAGGTCAACAAAAATTTCCAAGAAAAGCATCCAAGGCTGAAAGTATAGAGAGATGAGGTGAAATATAAACCATCTCTGCTTGACAAAGTCAAATGTTGCAAAGTTTTTGAAGAGGATGATCAAATTAACAGGGTTTTACAAGTCTTTGATGGCCTAGTCAATGGGCGGTTTTTGAAACTTTATTTCATTTAAGGCTTTAAAGCCTTGGTATTGTAAATATGTTTTTTCCAGTTTTTATCTTCATTACAAAATAGACTTCATGCCCAATGGAACACTAGGAGGAAGGTTTGATGTTGTTTTTACAGGAAAGGCATTGATATGTGATTCTTGAAACCTCATAGGGAGGATTTCATCCCCAGAAGGAGCCAGTGTTAGCCTTGGAATCATTTGGCCCAAAAAAGGATCCAAAACATTACCAAAGGCTTAGAAGTTTGCATAAGGATAATTCAAAGATTAGAACTAGTGCAGGAGGAAAGCCCTTAGAAGAGAAAAAAAACACTATCGGGAGGCTAAAACAGATTAAAACAGTGAAAAAACCAAGTATCGCAAGCTTGAGCATAGCAATGCACAGCAGTCGTTAGATCTAGCTGATCAACGACCCAGATCTAAGCGGAAAATCACAAATCAGAAAGCAGAGAGGACTTCAGGCTAGGCGGAAGGCACCGCCGATCAGCGATCTCCAATGATCAAATCGGTGGGTCACAATCGGCGAAGGAAACTGGAAGGTATCGGCGCAGACCAGCCAGAACTTGCAATAGCGATCAACGATTAAACATGGACCGTCGATCAAGCACACATATCGACAACCCACATTACAATGGGGTTTCGCTATCAGAGTTTCATAGAGGCGTGCTAACCACGAGCCTGGGGCATGAGCGACATGTGATTACGATTGATCGCATCGGCTATACAAAGGGAGCTGGTATATGAAAATGGGCGATGCGATAATCGAACTCGACGGTATTATACATAATATTGCATAAAATTTCAAGTCTGTGGAAAGGTTTTTTTAATACATTTGTGCGTATTTTGTTATTTAATGAAATACAAATGAAACCAACGAGCAGTGCCAATGCGATAAAGCTCGAATCCGAAGGGGTCCGGGAAGGGAAATATATAATATTTGAAATCTAGAGGGAGCCATTTCAATGTATTTCCCGTGTTTTTCAAGTATTCCAGAATACAAAGAAAATACATAGGTCCAGGCCATCAGCGATTTTCCATAGCGACCCTAAGGGCAGACCCGATATATGAATAAACCATATTTGAGGACTTTTGAAGTCTGAAAGAAACAAAAATGGGTGGGATTTTTACAATGTTGTAGCATTTTCTATATTAAACAAAAAATAGTCATTGTTTGCATTTTAAAGGGAAAACATAGGCCTGAATAGCCATTCCAATACCGAACAAATACCGAAAAGGGAAACAAAAGGGCCCACTACGATGCAGCTACAAACAAATAGAAACATCATGGAGCAGACAATGCTTAGCCAAAAACAACAAAATCAATTATGGGGCATCTCTGGCATGAGAGAGCTCCCTGCCAGTGTAGCCAAAATATCTGAATGTGGTTACTCTTCTGCCAGAAGAAGGAACCTCTGAGCCCATGCTTTCCTAGTTAGGGCATCAGTTAGTTAACAAGACAAGGAGGATAGATTAAGACACCAAGTCTTTAAGAGTTTAGGAACATTGTAAAATTCCTATAAAAGGCTAAAAACTAAATGTAACAAGGGTTCAAATTCTAGAGACTGTTGATACTATGTTCCTTGCAGCTTCTCATCTTCATTCCAATAATACAAGCTTCTTTTGTTGTTATATGTTCAATTTTCATTTTCTCTTCTGTTCTAAGCTTGCACTTGAACAGGTTGTTCAAGTTTCTTTTATGTCTAATTCCAAATAACTGTCATCTTATCTCTGCATTGATAAATTGGGTTTGTAAGCTTATTTTACTGCTTGTAGCTAGCCATTCTTATGTGTTTTATATATGCATCTGCCGGTACAGTCAGTATTCTTCATTTACTGCCTGTAGCTAGCCATTCATATGTGTTTATATATATGCATCTATTGGTATGGTCAATATTCTCCATCTATCCATTGAATCTACCAACTATTGAGCATTAGTGGTCTAAAGCCTTGTTAAGCCGAGGGTGTTCATGCATGTCTGGAGTGAAAATATAGTTGAAATGGTTATCTAGCTTGATCCAAACCATCATCCATTCCAATAGTTCAGAGAACAATATTGAAGATTATATGTTACCAGGCATCTCTGAGCTGCAACCTAGGAGACTTTCCTGGAGTGATAACAGGTCCCAGGTGGTGCACCCTTTGCAAAAGAAAGGAGTAATAAGTTCAACACATTTTCTTAAAGTGTGTGTTGAGTAAAAGTACTTGGAACAAAACCTTGAGGTTAGTGGGAAAGAATCAGGGATGGGATGGAGATAACATTGGAGAAGCTTGGCAAAGATGGTGGGATGAGTCAGAGGAAGAAAATATGAAAAAATTTTCATTAATAATCTCATGGGGCATCTAGTTGGCTCAGAATAGGAGTATTTTCAAGGAATTGGCACACACTCATGTACCCATTGTTGTAGAATGTGCCTCAATTTATGGCCTTATCCCCCTACCAAATACGTTAAGAGTACTAGGGAAGATAGAGAAGAAAAAATCAAGGGAGACATTTCGTGGGATTCTTTTGATGAAGCATCTGATCAACATAATATCTGTGGGGAAGGTTTTTTCATTCATTCCAACAATAAAAATAACTTAAAATCATCGGTGGGCCTTGGCTCAGGAAAAAATAATTCGCTGAACTTCAATCCTTAAAACTATTAATTTGTTGGTGTTATGGATATTTCTAGCACCTATAGCATAACTGCTTTAGAGGACATAAAAATCCTCCTAGAGATAGCCTTTGGGTTGATTGTATTCTAGTGCCTAGGACATATTAAATAGAGGAGTGCATGGAAGATTATGATTGGGGTTTCAGTTACACTCCAAATGTCACGTAAGTAAAAAGAGGATAAATGGGGGCTTGGTTCAATAGTCTGTCATGCAGGTAAACTCAAGCTAATAAATGGATCCAAATGCTTAGGGGGTAAATCGAGCCAACCTAAAAGAGAAATGTCTGGTTCTAGTGGCCGGCACACAAAAACATGCAGCTTTATATTGAGGTTGTAGTAAAGTGAAGAGAAGGAAAGGAAGGAGGGAATTTGATGCAGAGGACTGTAAATAGGAAAAAATCATAAGCAACGATATTCTAGCAAAAGTATGGAAGAGAGAGGATTTGGAAAGGTGGAAACAACATAGTGCTTATTTAGGTTTCATACCAGATATAACATGGGTACTATTAGCACTTAAACAACAAAATTAAATCTTGACTCACACAGGTACTGCAGGTTAATCAAATAACACAAGTAAATATATCTTGTACACAGGTACTATAGGTTATAGGCTAACACAAGTAAATCTGTCTTATGCACAAGTAATGTTCGCTATTTAGTAGCCAGGATAAATCCATGAATCATGAAGAAATCAACAATCTCATTACACTATTTTAGAGAAAGGAAAACATATGTGAAATGAGATTATAGAAGGAAAAACATACTGTGCATTGATCTGCTGGGAATCACTAGGGAGTTTCATTAATCCAATATGAGTCCAACATACTAGTCCATTTACATTTAGCCAAGATATCACTTGGGTCCCTCATGGACAGGCAAGTAGAACTAAATAGGAGTTGCAAAAGTCCTGACCCATAGGTGAAGAATTTTGGAACCTGGTATAAGTGTTTCTCCTCCCTATTCATAAGAAGAGGGGGGGGGTTGGGTTATAATTACAAAATATCTCAGCCAAAGGCCATCTGTGTATTGTACTAGCTACCTTAGCCTGTGATAGCCCCTGCTACCCAAAAAGATTATAATCAGTATTTGATCCCTTCTTGGAAATAAACAGAAATTGCATAAATAATAAGAAAAGGAAAAAATTGAGGATGATGGAGGAAGAGGTCCACTTTTCTATTCATGTGAAAACCTCTAGTTAGCCACGTCTCTATCATCATGCATCCCTCTAGTTGCTTAGATGGTCCCTGTTGCTTTTGCCTTAACTACCCAACTTCTCCACTCTCTAAAGTTGATAGTGATCAACTATAATTTCCCTTGACAGAGTAGTAGTTGAGGTTGTCCTTTGCTGTGTATATGAGTGGAGCCCCATGTTGAACCATTAATCTTCCTGAGTCCCCATACTTTCACTTACTCTCAGAAGACATACAAAAAAATAGACAAGTTCATTTCTGAGGGTATTTCTGTCCTGGGTTTCTTGTTGCAGGGCTTCTACAGGACCAACCCATGTCACTCAGCCACTGCCCCATACTTTTGTTTAAAGACTCAGTTGTCGAACCATATGCCTTCAATGCCTTGTACCATCCTCTCGAGGCCTTGCTATAATTGAGGCTTTTCCTCTTAAATTAGTGTTTACAGGGCGAGACCTTCTGATCTGCTTTAGCCCCTTTACTTCGGCCCCTTTCTGTAATCTTATTCGTATGACTGAGGGCTTGAACCGAGTTCCTAGCCCGAAGGTGCTAGAGCCTTAAAAGCCTATCGAGGGGCATTTTTCCTTTAATACACGAAATCCCGCACACCAGCAGTTTAAAATGCTTGCCTTTGATAACACCCCTTGACACCTTCGATCACCGATGTTGCAAGACTCGGCCCACCAAAGCTATCACAATTGCAACATGGGAGAGGGATATACCCCTTCATCTCATTTCATAGTGCAAGCTAACTGCCGAGACGCAAGATCCTCATAAACTATAATACATAAAATATTGCATCCGGGAGGATCTCCCGCATATCGCCTTCACAACACGGGAGAGGGAGAGACCCCTTCACCTCATCTTATAGCACAAGCTAACTACTCGGACGCGAGATCCTCATAAACTATAATACATAAAATATTGCATCTGGGATGATCTTCCACATATCCCAATCGCAAACCTAGAGGGACTATGGTGGAGGAGGGCCTTGACTTGTGTGATTGCCGATATGTGATTGTGATGGGTGATGTCATCACTGCCACGTGTCACCCTATGAGTGGCGACATGTGTCACTTGAAAATGCCCCTTTAGGACCCTGAAAATGTCAAATATGTGTGCCACGTGTCCTCTGTACCACCATGTCAGCTCCATACTGTCACGTCACAATGACGTCAGCTACCATGTCATTTATAAGGGCTAATGGTAGTCTACCATGTGCCCCCCCCCTCGGAGGAGAGAGAAAAGGGCTCATCCGCCCTTGGTTTTTCTTTGATTTTCTTCGTTAATCATTTTTCAGCCCTCTCTGCGCTTTAACACTAAAGGCCCAAAATTCGATGATTCCCACGATAACAGAATGGCCAAGACTCTATGTTTATGTGCACCATTTTGCGCCTGCAATCACCAATATGTGATATCGGCACTCTGCCTTACGAACCGTCGATGCGCTATGTGACATGGGCTATCTGACCACCGATTGCGATTTGCACTCTGCCTTGGTCCTGCTGATAGCTGATTTGTGATATCAAGCATTGGATTATCCTTGATCTCACTGCATTTCTTGTTGCTATCCCAAAAAAACCGTCAATTTACAATTGCAATGAGCCTTTACCTTGTCTTTTTCTCTTTGCTTTCTGTGATTTCTAAGGGAAGTTTAAATTTGCTCTAACTTCTGATTCGGAAGTCCATTTTTGGACTTCCATA
This sequence comes from Pinus taeda, assembly GCA_000404065.3. Classification (NCBI taxonomy): domain Eukaryota; kingdom Viridiplantae; phylum Streptophyta; class Pinopsida; order Pinales; family Pinaceae; genus Pinus; species Pinus taeda. The sequence continues at coordinate 33,172 of APFE030473740.1, read as the reverse complement.
TACTGTTGGAAATCTTATTCCAAAAACTATGCAATGGAGAGGGACTGATTAATATTTGAGAGCTTCTTTGGCTTGGGAAGTTGGCTTCAAAGTTCATTTCTCTTTTACACTCTTTTCATAGCTGAAACCATATTTTGTGGTGAGTGAAAACAGTTGGCTGATTCATATGGGGATGGGATCAGTCCAGATTTTTGGAGACTATATGAATGTTGTAAAATGGTTTAATGGAGAACACAGATGTCAAAACTACATGTTGATTCCATTGTTAGAAGAAGTTTTACTTTTAAAACACCATTTTAACTTTATCAATGTCTATCATATTTACAGGGAATGAAACCCAGTTGCAGACCTCCTATCTAAGGAGGGTATACAAAAAGCTATGGGTGTCTGGCATATAATAGAAATTGACAAGGGCATGATCCATGTATTGGATCAACCTCGGTTATTCCCATGAAAATTTGTGTTTCTGCTCTAATCGAGATATAATTTATTTTTGTTTTTAGATTATTCCATGAATAGATAGAGGTTTAAAAATTGATACTATGAAAATATCTATTTTATTGTAATTTTGTATAAACTTCTTATTCATGTTTGGGTTGTTTTCCACAAAAATGAGGAGGTTAGCGAATAATCTTTAGCTCTTTTTTTCTTTATTGGGTTTGAACAGTATACAGTTTTTACTTTCAGCCTAGAAGAACTACTCAATGTTTACCAATTGGACATATAGTACATTGAATGCTTAAATGCATATACAAATGTAACTTTTTATTGCCTTAATAGAAAGTTCAATTGTTTCCTTGGAAAAAAAACAATTCATAATAAAGGATATAAAAAAATTGCTTAAATGCATCTACAAATGTAACTTTTTATTGCCTTAATAGAAAATTCGATTTTTTCCTTGGAAAAAAAAAACAAATCATAATAAAAGATACAAAAAAAATGAAAAGAAATCATAATAAAGAAACATCTTTTATGATTTCAAACAAGTGTTGCAGGGAAGTTAGTCCCTACCATTCAAGTTAAAATTTATGTTATGGGAAATTCACAAAAAAATCTATAACCTACGTTGGTCAATGTTAGCTAAATTAATAATGGTCAATAGGAAAATGGAATCCTATAGTCTTGCTTTGGGAGTGTTGGGACAGGGTCCCCTAGGGTCAATTTTGGGGCAAAAGCCCAAGTTTTGAGGCAAAAAGTCCAAGTTTTGTTGTATAAAATGTAAAGTCTCCACAAGTTGTGGTCGCAGAGCATGTAGATAGTAAAGTGGCATAAAGGGTTTCACCCTTCTTTTATGTAAGATGTGTCAGCTTTTATAGATCTACCCATGGTCCACAGACTGTGGGGTTGTATAAGTAGGAGAGTCTTAGAGAGTCTAAGGCATAATGATCGATGATTAAGATGAATTTAATGGGTTAGTAGGCAGAAAATCGAAGAAGTATTAGAGGAGAAGAGAGGCTCTACAACTGTGTGCGCAGAGGCCTAGAGTAGAGTCTGCAGCTAAGTGTGCAGGGAATTCTTGAGTCTGTAAGAAGAATTGAAGTATTAATAAAGAGATTATTCTAGAAATTCCTATGTTTGTCTATTTACTTTTATTATGAATGAATGCGCTATTATGTTATGATGAATGATGGGTTTATGAATTAATATTGTATTGACGCACAACTTTACATTATTTATATTGGAATATGAACGCAATTAATAGTAATTGTTTACATGAAGAATATCTTGTTGCATGTTAAAGTTATCGAACACTTAAACCGATCTGGGTAAATATGGGATTAAGAGTAATCGCAAAGGCGAATAAGTGGTTGATTCACCTGTTTAGGGTCTGCAAAAGACCGTCGTGAACATTTGCGGAGGTATAGAAGCTAATTAAGGGTAGTTATATCGATAAGACCTAAAGGCTTATCGATATACATGAAGACAGATTAGGGCATAAAATGACATCACACTCATCTCTCGGTGTGGAAACTTGGTTCTAGCATCCCCCCATACTGCTTCAGGTGAGACTTCAGTTCACGCTCTGTGGATTGATGCTGAAAGGGCTAGTAGTGTAGGGATTTGTTTTGGAAAACTAACTTTGAACCTAAGTCAAGACCCACTAAGCCAACAAATGGTTCTGTTTATGAGACCGAGATCTTCATAAAGAGATGTGTGATGTCACATCACTAGAATCTAACTGAGAAGGAAATTGAGGAGTGGTTGGATAGAAAGTTCCATGAATTCATGATGCAAGAAAACAAAAATTCATGCCTGACAAAAGAATAATGGTTAGATAGATATCTATACATAGAGATACATGAAAATTTCTTTCATTCCTTCCTGATCGAACTATATGAGTGGATTGCTAAATTAGCAAATGACCAAGGAAGGTGGAGGCTTGACGGTTCAATAGTGTGGACCTCAAAGCTAGTGCAGAGATTGGAAGCCTTTGAAGATAAGATCATGAGCGCTGTCGATCACTAGCTTGATCATGTCATAGGAGGATTTGTGACGGAATTCACGGTTGATACCTCAGTCAGCTACAGCGAAGCAGAGAGACGCTTCTTCAAGAGACCGGGAGGTAAGTATTTACGATCTTTGAATACTTGGATTAAAATGCTCTTGTGTGAAAAGTGGGTTATGCCATTACCTTGATGTTTGGAGCTACACGAAGTGGAAAGTTATTCAGTGATAGAGGGAGAGAAAGCCCTGAATATAACCAGATGATTGAGCCTCCTCTGAGTGACGATGAAGGAGTAGCATAGGCTTCACTGTAGAGCGTTGTCCAATTAATAAGGCAAGGGTTTTTGCGAATACCTCACCCACCCACACCACCTCCACCTTTGCCTCCACAGCATACACCTTCACCCACATAGCCACCACCTCCGCCACCGTTCAATATGTTGAATACAATGAAGTTTCCCATTTTCAAGGACTTGGGAAATGAGGACCCAGACCAGTTTTGGTTCGTTGTGAAGGCCATATGGACATCCCAGAATATTAGAGATGATCATATGAATAAAGCACAGTTGGTTACTAATTTACAAGAATACACGTTGATATGGTACATTAAGTACTACACTGATAACCTGATGGCATCATCGATGAACACTCAGACCGTACTGAATAAGGAATTCAGTAGGCCCAAGTCTGAGTCGCAATCAGTCGTTAGATTCAAGGAAATCATGATGAGGCCTGGTGAAACACCCTGGGAGCTAGATCAAAGATTGAAATTCTAGATCCACGAAGCTAACATGAATCTTAGAAATGGACAACACAACAAATGGTTTGTAGTTTCACTTTTGTCTCACCTAAGGGTTGTTTTATCACAACAAAATATTGGGACCCAAGCAGAAGCCTTGGAAATTGTGATGAAATTACATGAGACACCGATTCAATATGTTGCTTTGGGAGTTTAGTAGACTCACACGGAGTTGCAAAATATTTGCTTAGAGTTCCAAAATGTGAAGAAATATAGAGCGGCTTGGTCAGAGGTGCGCGAAGAAGTTTGGTGTCTAAAATGTAAGAGCCAGGGACATGATAAAGATCACAGCCCTGTCTTCATGAATTATGTTGCAAGACGAGGAACAATGCCTCTCAGGCTGGAAGCTTAAGCAAGGCCAAGTATAAGGCTCGCGTTGTGGTGCGCCATCTGTCATGTAGCTGGAAAACATGTAACAGATAATTTCCACTTACTGCAGAAATTTGTACAAACACTGCAACATCTCTTCTACAACTTCTTCAAATTGATGGGCCACGATGAACATAACTATCGTAGCTATGAGCTAATGATGGAGAGAATTCTCGTGCATTGAATGCAAATAGAAACTTGGCCTCCAAATCAAGGCGCTGGGGGAGTGCATGGAGGAGGACCTAGTAGAGGTCAGGGACAAGTTATTTGTTACAATTGTGCAGTGCCAGGACACTACGTACGAGAGTGTACGAGCCTGACATGCCTTTCGTGCCGATACTGTACTCAGTTTGATCATGCAATAGAATATTGCCATGCATTGATAGCTAAGATGCAGGAGAAGAGGGTATGGCCTCAGAAGCCTACCCAAAATCTATAGATGATGAGAGCTAAACCCCGCTAAGAAGATCATAATGTGAATATCATGTTGTGAATTGGAATGATGACTGGTGAGGATAAAGGAAGACAACCTGAAGAAAGTGACTGGGTCCTCAAAGCTCCAGAAAAAGAGGTTAGCTTTGATTTGGAGTGTGCAAAAGAAACATTCATGGAAGTGAAGAAACGCTTTGCTGAAGCCTCTACCTCAAGAAGTCAAGATAAGTTGTCTGAAGAAGTGGACCCCTCCATGCTTATTACATTCTTGGAAGCATGTATGAAGCTTCTGTGTGATAGTAAGGTTGTGAAAGGATTACAATGAGTTAATAAATAAGTGTGCCGGGAAAGAAAATACACATGAAGGACCTCGCGTAGTCAGAAAAATTGATAAGCATAAGGTAAGATCAGGGTGTGAGATGAGGCTCACTTCGCAAATAGGAGAGTATGAAATGGATCAAGTTATTCTGGATCTTCAGTCAGATGCAAATGTTTGCCTAAACAAACATGGGAGAGAATGGGGAGACCCACGCTACAGTGGTATCCGATTCAATTGAGGATGGAAAATCAGCAAAAGATTATCCCCATGGGAAGATTGTAGGGAATGACAGTATATATTGAAGGCGCAAGCACTTTGGATGACTTTGAAGTGATAGAGATCGTGGATGACAGCAATCCATAACCCGCACTCCTTGGGATCAATTGGGCTATTGACATGAATGGGGTAATCAATTTGAAGAAGCGGATGATGTCATTTGAAAGGAAATCGCTCCACGTAGTAGTACCTTTGGACCTTGTTAAGGACCATGCTATACTGAACCGGTCTGCGATTATAAGGAAAGTGACGATGATTTGGACTATATCTATAAAATAACAACGCGAGATCAAGATTGGGTTAATCCTACAACTGATGGACGCATTTCATGGGACCACAAAATTTCCTGTACATCATATTCAGATGAAGAGTTGGAGCACTGGTAGAATAGGTTGCATGAAGTATCTACGTTGCGCTGTAACGTGATGACTAAATCGTTGCATTCTGTATCGTCAAAGGTATGAAGTTTTCCTTATTATGATGGTCTAACTGACATAGATAAATTTTTGGATGCATTTGAAAGGGAAGTGCCTGAGAAGCATTACTTCCAAGCATTGGATTTGGTGCTACACGCTACGCCTACAAGGTGGTGAGGTACACATAAAGACAGTTTGATGGATGGCGCGAATACAGAAAAATGATGAGATTGCAGTTTGGTCACCCAAAAGTTCGGCTAATAGAGAAGTATGATGGAAGGAATGATCTATGCGATCACTTATCAAAATGGACTGACGTTTATGGAGCAGAGCCACAACCAGAGTGGGTACATTTATTTTATCACACTTTGGATGTAATGTCAATGAATTGGTACCTAGAAACAGAGCTCCACCACGACACTGACGAGTGGGATATTTTGAGACAAGGATTTTTGCTAACATTCATCTTTGAGGATGGATTCAAATGAATTGATGAGGCATTGCAGGAGTGTTGCACAAAAATTGTCACTTTGACATTCTGCAATCAATATGAGTCTATCACCCCCCATACTTTCCTTCTTTGCAAGTCTTAAACCTCAGTTCTTCATATCAAGCCTTGAAAATAAGAGAAAGACCTTAAAAATCTCTATATCTTTGGTACCGCACCTATTGGTCATGTCTCTTGCACACCTGACCGCTCTATATCTGTGTCATGGGTGCGAACCCCTGTAAAAGTTAAAAAGGGACAAGTACATTCTTAAAAACTCACTTTGAGTCATTTCTAGAAGCTTCTAGAGGGAATCTTGCAGTGGCAAGTTCGCTCCTTGAGGGTTCATGCATCCCATACCTTAAGGATCTAGCCCCTTGATGTGAGGAGCTTATCCCTTTGAAGGAGGACTTTATCCCTTCAATGGTGGACCTGTAACTTCCTTCCTTTGCACTATAAAATGAAGCATTGGGCTAGTTACTTGGGAGCTAGAAAGCTAAATGGTTTTTAGGGTAAATGCTACTCGAACTTAGTCTTCCTAATTGAGCTTCTGAGAGGAGAGATTACATACCTTTTGATCTCATTTGGAAGAGAGTGAGGCTTGTAAAAGTAGAGGAGATTCCTCTTTGGACCCTGGGAAGAGCTTGTACAGCATCAAGGCACCAAGGTTGTAAAGTTCTTCTATTTCAAAGTTAATACAATCAAGTTTATTTTTCTCAATAAGTTGTGTCTTATGGTTTATTTCATGGATTCCTTGATCACCATGATGAACATGGTTCGTTATATTAGCTATGCAGGTGTTATTTGATGTGTGCTTGTTTGTGATTGCAGGTTCTTAAAAGGAAATTCTTTTCAAGCTGTTGGATCATGGCTGCCACAAACTAGCGTTGGACTTAAGGTAGGGTCTAAAACCCCTCTTTAGTTTTTATCAATGAATCGCAAAATGTTTAGAGAAAGGTAGATTTGCTTGTCCTGCTTGTTGGTAGATATTTGTTGATACTAGGGAGATCGGTCTTGTCCGCAAGAACGATTTATCCAGCCAACAAATTGGCGACTCCGCTGGGGACTGGATTTGGTTTTTTGTTTTTCCTTTATCTTTGATTTAAGAAACTTGATTTTTGTTTCTAGTTTTTTGCTTGATGTGTGTAGGATTGGGTAGTTTTTAGGTCCTGGGTTGGTTTTTTGTTTTTTAGAAATTTTTACGAGGACTGTACGTTCTGTTTGTATTACAGTGTGGACCTATCCGCACTGCTACTTTACTGCACAGAGTGGTACGGCATCTGGTTTTACTGGAGGCCTGCGGACCCTTTCAATTTTTTTTGAAAAAAACGTAAAATCTTTTCGTCCAGTTAAGTTTAGGATTGGTTTATTACTTTTAGTCTCTACCCAGATCTACATATATCCTGTCAAAAGTCTCTTGTAAGTAATTTCCATTGGTGTTGTTGTTTTAGATGAATTTCTAGAAGTTTTGCATGCCTGGATTTGTCTTCACTCGACCTTTGTAGTGACTAAAAGATTAGAAGCCTAAGAAACCTTAGATCACCCTAGTATCTTTTACCTTCTTGATGAGTCTGGCTGGTTTGTGAAATCTTCCTTTGGTGAGAAATATATTTTGTTTCTCTTTTCCAATCTTTGAACGAACTTGGTCATAAGTTGTGAATTTCATTTTTATAAAGAAAACATAGCTGGGTGTTTTTTGATTAATTTGTTATTCTGAACGAATTAATCCTTAGTTTACTGAATAACTAAGCAAAACATCCTAAAAAACATTTGAAGCTTTTTTTCAATTAGGTTTTTAGAAGTTTTAAATCTCAAGATTAGATTTTTCATAGTTTTGAGTGTGTTTTTTAGAAATAATAGATTCTCTTTTGAAAAAATTGTTTTATGTAGTTTTGAGTGTTGAAAAGAAAAGGGATTCATTTTTGTGAGCATAATTAGCAACTTCGTTTTGAGTTTGTGAAAAAGACAAAAAGATTTTATTTTCATTTATATGTTGAAGGAAAGATTTGTTTTTCAAGGAATTGCATTCTCAACTCTTTCTTTAGCTAGAGATTCGTTGAAAGGAAAAACGAATTGTTTATCATCTTAGGTGCATTTTTTTAGTGTTTTTTGGAGTCGAGTCTTCACACCATCAAAGTTTCATCTCCATTTCTATTGACTTAAGAAACAACCAATAAAAATAACACCTAATTAAAATTCATCTAGAAATCTTTTTCTTTCTAGGGCTCTTATCACCAACATAGCTTAGGCTTGTATCTTGGAGTAGGGAGTAATTAACTCTCCAAGATAGTTAAAACAAACAAGTAGCTATATCTTGCGATAGGAAATAAATCCAATTGTAATTGATATAATCTGGGAAGCTCCTCTTAAAGGAGTCATTCATGAGATCATGTCCAAACCTTTGAGATAATCACGTCTGTCTCATTGGGAACGATATAAGATTTGCGCGTATTAAAAACGATAAACCTCGGATTAACCATTGTCGAGGAACCTGGGGTCACTTGTTAGTAAATCTCGGATTAATCATGTCGAGAAGCCTTCAAGGGGATTGAGCTTTGCTACTCTGCCCTTGCGTGTAGATCGGATCGTAGATTGTTCTGCCAGTTGTATTTGTTACTGTTGGTAACCTTAGTGACCATAATCTTAAGATTCTTTCCTAAGGTGATGGTGAAGGATGGGTCTCACTGTACCTGGAGCAGATGTTGACTAGACTCACTTGGACTCTCTGGGGGGTTCTCTTCACTCGAGATGGTTTTGTGAAGAAACTGTTGGAAATAATACTGAGAGGGGGGGTGAATCAGTATTATCACATCAATAAAACTTTTTCATTTCCATATTCAGATTCATATATGCTACTTCCACAACTTCTTATGATTCAGTTAGATGATCCTTAATGAGTGCATTAGAACATTGTCAACCATATTAACAGTAAACAGATGCAGTAAAATAGAACAGATCATCACACATAAGTCACACACATGAACACCATGATATAAGGTGGAAACCCAACGTGGGTGAAAACCACCTGCTGCAAGTTATCTCAATCTTATTCTTAATAAGAAAATCCTTTTACAATATTTCTGTACTGGTGCAGTCTTATACCAGTACG
>APFE030473740.1:11161-24500 GCA_000404065.3 Pinus taeda | reverse complement strand
TAGGTGCTGACCTACAACCTTCTCGCCTCCAGGTACCACGTTTCATCAATTTTCACACTGGATACACTGAAGCACAACACATAACTGAAAGGGCCACGTTTCATCCAATTTTCATACTGGACCCAATAACCACATTGAAGCTCATAATCAAACAACCTTCTGAATCACCCAATCACTAGATCAATACATATACAATGAGAGTCATCAATCAGATCTATCCATCAGGTCACATGAAGATGAGTCATTAAGAACATAATCAATCACTTCTCAGACTGTTGTTATCAGATCATAATACTAGAAACCAGACCTAGAACACAACAAGAATAAACATGGACAGCTAATTTGATTTCAAGAGAAGTACGGAGCTTGACCCATGTAATGCCTGCGTACAAGTATGCACTGTTCTTCTGTGTCGCCACTGACCTCCGCACCTGCGCCTTCGGTGGCGCCTCTGTGGCGTCTCCTGTGGCGCCTCCGCACTGCGCCTTCTGTGGCGCCTCCGCACTGCGCCTTTTGTGGCATATTCTGTGGCGCCTCCGTGGCGTCTCCACACTGCGCCTTCTGTGGCGCCTTCGCACTGCACCTTCTGTGGTGCCTCCGCACTGCGCCTTCCGTGGTGCCTCTGTGGCGTCTCCGCACTGCGCCTTCTATGGCGCCTCCGCACTGTGCCTTCTGTGGCGTCTTCTATGGCGCCTCTGTGGCGTCTCCGCACTGCGCCTTCTGTGGCGCCTTCACACTGCACCTTCTGTGGCGCCTCCGCACTGCGCCTTCTGTGGCGTCTCCTATGGCGCCTCCACACTGTGCCTTCTGTGGCACCTCTGTGGCGTCTCCGCACTGCGCCTTCTGTGGCACCTCTGTGGCGCCTCCGCACTGTGCCTTCTATGGCACCTCTGTGGCGTCTCTGTGGGCACCTCCGCCCTTCCGCAGCTAAAGCCGCTCGAGAGATCACCCTTCACAGATTCGCTTTCCACTTCACTTTCATATAGATCGAGCTTTTGAAACAATAACCCAATATTTCAGATCTTAAGATATTCAACCCAAAAGAATACCCAAGCCAAATGATCTCCTTTGCTTTATATAGGCAAGCTCTTCCTCAAATCATGGACCAATACCACGGGCCAAAACCATAGGATCAAAAACTGTGGGACTAATACCATGAACCAACCATGAAAGTGCGTGAAGTTTTCTCCACATGAAATAAACTTTTCTCTGCATAAAATTCCGTGAACTTTTCTCTTCATGAAATAAACTTTTCTTTGCATAAAATTCCGTGAACTTTTCTCTACATGAAGTAAACTTTTCTCTGCATAAAATTCCGTGAACTTGAAAATAACTTTGCTGCACTATAATTTATCATCTGAGTGATTTGCCATCAAGGACAACACTTGTCTCATAATGCCAACAGAAACTTGTGCTTGTCTATTTCATTAAGTAGGTTGTCGGGGTAACTGTTCCAACCGCCATTTCTATATTGAATTCTGTGACATTGGATTTCATCACCAACTAGTGTTTTCGGTACGAAAAGTTACTGTTTGTGTGTGGTTTGAACTCTTAGATTGTTAGGTGTGTGATTCAATTGTTTGGTTCTTTAGATACTTTAGGTGGTTTTATTGAGATTTTCTTTATTTGCGTGTGAAGTGATTAAATATTTAATCGTGGCTGAATTACCGAGACAATCTCGTAGATTTCGGGGGCAGCCTCCCGAATATACACCAAGTCAGCTTGAAGGGCTAAGAGCTCTTGTAACACCTAGTGAAAGTAGAGTTGGGTCACCAGAGGCCGGAGAATCATCTTTAATTATTCACCCTGATTATCAAGTTCCAGCAACATAGTATATTTCTGAACCAATTTCATTTTCCGAAATTACTAGTAGCATTTCTCCTACTAGTGAATTAATTGAGGAACCTGAAATTTCTAAACCTGAAATTGAACCTACTGCTACTCCATCCTCAAGATTTGCTTCTCCAGTTTCTAGTGGTCCTGGTTCACCCAGGGTAGGAAGTTTCATTACCCAAAATCTTCCTTCTGGACTCATTTCTATTGAAGAACTGGTTAGTCTGGATGAAGATATAAATCTCCCTTAAAATCAACCAACCTTAGAACTTAGGGAGCGTGAATCAATCTTCTACAGTCCTTTTAGAAGTGACGCTTGGTACGTATCATTGACGAACTTTTTAGAAAATTCGGGTCTTGCTTCTTCACCACCTCATATTCCTTTTCATCCTACGCCTAGAGGTTATTATCATCCTTCGAATATGTCAAAACGGTCATCCATGTTTTCCCAAACTCTGGAAACATTTTTATATGGCGGTCCTTCTATTCCTTCTGGGTATCAGTCACTTTTTGGTACTTTTTCAGGAGCATCTCCTCAACCCATCGAACATGGGATATCAACTGGTAATAATGAAACTCCATCGTTGAGCGTAGAAGAAATTCTTATGATGTCTGGTGCTATTCCAAATCCGCAACCTCAAGGTAGTCAGTTACCACCTGGAGGGCAACCTCAAGGTAGTCAGTTACCGCCTGGAGGGCAACCTCAAGGTAGTCAGTTACCACCTAGGGGGCAACCATAAGATGCTCAATTACTGCCTGGGGGGCAACCTCAAGGTAGTCAAATACCACCTGGGGGGCAACCTCAAGGACAGTACATACCTCAAGGTCAACCCCAGACTCGGTATATACCTCAAGGTCAACCCTAGTTTCAGTACGTGTCTCAAGGTTATCAACCTCAAGGTCAATACCCAACTAAAGGTTTCCAACCACCTTCTGGTTAACCATTTGTTCAAGGAGCTAGAAATGTACCTTTCAATTATCAGTCCTACACTCAGCCTGGTTATGGTCCTCAATATGCTCAACCTGTTATGGGTCCTTACCCCAGAATGAATATGGTATGGGATCCATCTCAAACTCAATAGATTTTGCAACCCAATGTGCAGTTTCCATCTCAACCTGGACAACCTTTGGTTTCTGGTCCAACCCAGCAACCCATCTAGCCTACTATTCAAACTTCTGCACCTAGTGTAGTTCATCAGTCTGGGCCTAGTTCACCTCGAACTCCACCTCAAACAACTGATGCAACTACTGCAGCTTCTGTTCAATCTACCCCACCTACTTCTGGAGTATCGACAGCTCCGATTTCTATTGTTCCTGTCTCAACTCCTCAGACCTCTTTACCACAGTCTAGACCTATAGTTCAGACTTCGGTTCAAATGCCTGTAGGACAACCTAGTCTAAGTATGGTTGTCACAAGTCAACCACAATTCACTTATCAACCGTACCAAGGATAGTATCAATATGGTCCTACTGTGCAAAACCCAGTTTATCAGTATCAACCGTACCCTAGGTATACATATCAACAATCTCAACCTTAACAACCCCAGTTTGGTTCGGTTAATCTTGGTTTTCCGGGGGGATATAATATTCCTAATACAAATCCAATTCCAGGTTATCCTGGATATCCTCCTCCTAGAGCTGGTCTTGTGACCCAAGGTTTTCAAGACCCTAACCGTCAGTTACCGTTTATCGCAACTTTGGATTTACCTGACTTTTCGCGCCTTACGAATGATCCAATTTACTGTCTTCCGTATTGGCCTCCAATGCCTAATAAGTTGCCCAGTGATATCCCAAAGTTTGAGGGTAAGCGAGGAGAAGATCCGTCAAATCATGTGATGACTTATCACCTCTGGTGTGCATCCAATTCCATTATAGATGATTCAATTTGCTTACGTCTTTTTCAACGCACTCTAATTGGTCTCGCGGCCAAGTGGTACATTGAGTTGACATGAAGCTCTTTTTATAATTTTAGTTAGTTAGCTACTTCATTCTTAACTCATTTTCAGTTGCCTGTCAGATATGACAATGGCACAAAATTATTAACTTCATTAAAACAGTCAACGTCTACATATATTTCAGACCATATTCATGAATGGCGACGTCGACAATGTTTAGTGAAAGTTTTTATCCCGGACCAAATTTTGGCAGAATGGTTTGTTAAATCATTATTACCTAAAATCACTGAGGATGTATCTAAGGCAAGAGTTGTTACTGAAGAGCAAGCGATTGCTCGGGCTCAGTACCTTGACCTCGTTTATACGCAATCGGGTACTTTACACGAAAAAAATCCTTGATCTTCCCAAACAAAATCAAATAACTGCAGCTCCTTCAGGGTCTCATGCCACTGATGGTATGATAGGTTCAGGTACTACCAAGAGTAAGAAGAAATATGCAAAGAATTCTTCTCCTATTATAACTTTACCAGATTCCCGACAGGAGAATCTTCCACTGAAATTCCTGTCGATATTCATGTCGTAGAATCATCTACGGCCAAATCAAAATCCAGCGGTAAAAAGAAAGGGAAGAAGAAAAATAAACAAAACACAAAAGAGAAACTAGATAAAACTGAATCTACTGATGAGAAACGTAAACCTCGCTATCCTTGTCTCATTTGTGACGAGGAGCATTTTACAAGAGATTGTCCACATCGAGCTGAGGTTTCGAAAATTATCAAAGGTTCTCAAACGCCTATTGTCTTGAAGGATCCTTTTCCTAGTCAAGATAGTAAGATGATAGGTTCTTCCACAAATGCCTCAGAAGAACCAATTATGATGATGTCCCATGTCAGGATTGCGACTCGGTCGCAAGATTATGGTAGTAAGAGTCTTGTTGGTGGTAAGGAAGCAGAATCTTCTAATTCAAACCCATCAACTTCAACTCCTTCTGGTTCTGATCCAATACAGATCGAGAAACCTAACCTAGACTTAGTAATCAAACCTCCTGCTAAAGGTATACTTCGGAAGTCAGCTTTCAATCCACATGCGAGAGCTGCTCAGAACTATAACATTGTTGAAGATTTAGCTATATCCCCTTCAGTAATGTCGGCTTTGGAGGTGCTGCAATCATGCCCAGCACAACATAAATTGCTATTGTCTGCTATAGGAGCTGTTGATATTCAGGATTCCAACCTTATAATCTTCAATTTAGAAAATAGTACACCTCGCTTACCGCATCAAATGGCTTTCCAGATCCCAGTGTTAGTCAAAAACAGACCTTGCTTTCGGACTATGATTGATGAGGGAGCTCCTACTTCTATTATGTCGATTCAGTGTTGGAGATCGCTTGGTTCTCCTACACTCAATCAATCCCTGAAAATTTTAAAGGCTTTTGATGGCCGAGGGTTTCATCCTTTTAGCATTCTGCAGGATTTACCTATAGGGGTAGAAGGCAAAACTGTAAATCTAGATGTGGAAGTGGTTGATGCCCCTCTAGATTACAACCTTCTTTTGGGTCATAGTTGGTCTTACGCTATGACTGTTGTTGTTTCATCGGTCTTTCAGCTTATTAAATTTCCTCATAATGGAAAGATCGTTGCAATAGACCAGTTAAATTATTTTTTATCCGACCCAGCCTCTTCTGATAGTATTCAGCATGTCGGTAAAACAGCTATCCCTTATAAAGATGTTGGAGTGGGATTGATTAAAGATTCTGGTTTACTCGGAACCTTTTCATTTCCTTCTCCTAATGTATCACCTTCTTTTGCAACCATTCATATGATTTCATCGAACACCATTTCTTTTGATGATCCTTGGATCATACCTTCCGATTCTGAGGTGGACTCATTTGGTGATGCAATGCCTTTGAGTCCCTTTGAAGTTGCATATCAGGTGGTATAGTCGTTTTCTGAATCTAGTTCAACTGAAATTGATCCAATGAATGTGGTCCATGGGGAGTCACTTTCAATCTCAACCTCAGATTCAACAACTCTTTCTAATCCTGTTCATACTGATGAGCAGATTCATGAATTTTTTTCTATTGATGATTTACCATGGGAATATCTTCATCATCGATCTTCATTTTTACTTGAGCTTGATCATTTTGAAAATGATTTCTCATCTATTTTTACCACTGATTATGTCAAGGAACCACAGAATCCATTGCAACATCCTAATTCTGAGTTAAATTTGGGAAATATTTCTCGAACGATTCCTATTTACATTTCATTGAAACCCAGAACTATTGAAAACATTCACATAGGTGCTTCTTGTACGGACGAGGAACTCCAAACTTATAAAGCCCTATTTCAAGAATTTTGCGACGTGTTTGCCTGGTCATATGAAGAAATGCCAGGAATCGATCCATCCATTTCTTTCCATGAAATTAAAACTTACCCGGATGCTAAACCTGTCCGGCAACGTTTGCATCAGATACATGCAAGAAAATCTATTGCTATGAAAGCTGAAGTTGAGAAATTACTTCGAGCAGGTTTCATTTATCCAATTCCCTCAACGGATTGGGTATCAAATATTGTTCCTGTTAACAAAAAGCAAGGAACGATAAGAATATGTATTGATTATAGGGATATTAATCGAGCTTGTCCTAAAGACAATTATCCAACCCCCTATATCAATCAAATTATTGATGATTGTGCCGACAGTGAAATGTTCTCCTTTATGGATGGGTTTTCCGGTTACAATCAAATTAACATACCCCCTGCTGATCAACCTAAAACAACTTTCATTTGTCCATGGGGGACCTTTGGTTATTGCAAATTACCTTTTGGATTGAAGAACATTGGAGCAACTTTTCAAAGGGCTATGTCTTATGCATTTCATGACATCAAGCATATTGTGCAACCTTATCTCGATGATTTACCCGCTCATTCATTACGTAGAACCAATCATCTCACTCATTTACGAGCCATCTTTATGAGATGTAGGCATTATTGAATTAGGCTGAATCCACACAAATGTGTTTTCTTTATAGAAACGGGTCGTTTACTAGGATCTGTTGTCTCAAAAGCTGGCATACGTGTTGATCCCTCGAAGGTTGAAGCCATTGTCAAACTACCTCCACCTTTTACTCTTCGCCAACTCCAAAGTTTGCAAGGGAAAGAAAAAAATTTACGTCGATTCATTCCTAACTACGCCGAGATAACGAAAGGTTTTAACAGGTTGTTGAAACAGAACACTCCGTTCTTTTGGGACAAGATAGCTCACAAATCTTTTGATGCACTTAAACACACATTGACCCATGCACCATTATTGAATCCTCCCAACTACAACCAAGACTACTTTTTGTACCTCGTCGCTTCTCATTCCACCATTAGGATGGTTTTAGTTCAGGAAGATGAATTCAACAATGAGCATGTGATGTACTATCTTATTTGAACTCTGAATCTGACTGAGCTTAAATATTCGCATGTGGAGAAATTGGCCTTGACAGTTGTTCAAGCTATCCAAAGATTTTGTCACTACATCTTATTATGCAAAACCACAGTAATTTCTTACTGTAACCCTATGACGTATATTTTGACTAAACAATTGCTAGGGGGCAATTATTCCAAATGGATAGTTATCCTGCAGGAAATTGACTTGGAATTTGAAAAATCCAAGGCAAAGAAATCTTTGGTTTTCGTGGAACTGATGTGTGATTTCTCATGTACTGATACCAAAACTGTGGCGGAAGAACCCATTACAGATGAATCCTTATTTCTTATTAGTACTCTTGATCCATGGTATGGAGATATAATTGTCTATCTCCAAACCCAATCTTTTCAGCCTGAAATCTCATGATCTCAGCGAAGGAAAATACGTTTCCAATCCCAACAATACAATATTATTGGAGATACACTCTATCATCATGGAGTGGATTTTGTTTTCTGATGTTGTCTAACTCATGAAGAAGCTGAAAAGGTTCTAAATTACTGTCACTCTAGCGCGTGTGGCAGTCATATGTCTAGGTATGCCACAGCCCAAAAGATATTGTGCGCTAGTTATTTCTAGCCAACCTTATTTAAATATTGTATCAATGCGGTCCGGAAATGCCACAATTGCCAAATTTTCGATCGAAAGATGCATGCTCCACCTACTCCTCTCCACCCTATAATTGCCATCGGTCCTTTCACAAAGTGGGATGTCGATTTTATTACATATAACCCTCACTCGACCGGGGGGCATGCATATATCATCCTTGCGGTAGATTATTTTACCAAGTGGGTCGAGGCGATGCCTACATTTTCGGCAAACGGCAAAGCTGCTGCAATTTTCGTTTTCAATCATATAATTACTAGATTTGGTATTCCTCAAGCGATTATTACAGATCATGGAAGTCATTTTCGAAACATCATGATGACTGAACTCACAGATCAACTTGGCCTGTGTCATGATAGCTCTACTCCATATTACCCACAGGCTAATGGTCTGGTTGAAGCAATCAATAAAGTTCTAGTCACTATGATCCAACGAATCATTGGTATTCATTGGTCGAATTGGAATAACATGTTATTTTCAGCGCTTTGGGCATACCAAACCTCAGTCAAAACATCAACTGGTTTCACTCCTTTTCAACTATTTTACGGGTTGGAAGCAGTGTTACCCATTGAATGCGAAATTTCATCATTGTAAATAGCCATAGAATTACTCCTAGCCACTTTTGAAGAGGAAAAACATTTGTTGTACTTAGCTCAATTAGATGAGAATTGACGTGATGCTGCAATAGCAATTGAGACTCATGCAAAATGGATAAAAGCTCAGTACGACCGAAATGTTACACCTCGTAATTTTTCGGAAGGAGACCTAGTTTTATTATATGATCAAGCAAACGATAAGCTAGGGGCTGGAAAATTTGTACCCATGTGGCATGGTCCTTTTGTTGTTAAGCATAATCTAGCCAAAGGGGCCTATGAATTAGTAGATTTTGAGGGTGTCTCTTTAGGTAGACCCAGAAATGGGCTTTATCTAAAAAGATATTATGCTTAAAGTTTGGTGTGGAGATTTTTGTTAGAATAGTTTCTTTCTAGCTGGTGTGTTTTAGATTAGAAAGTGTGCCTAGTTTAGAGAGTGTTTTATCATTATTCCTGCTTATCTTGATTTTACTCTTGATATTGCAAATGTTGACATCTTTTCAAACATACATTGGTTTTGCTAATGGTGGTTGTCGTAGTACACAGAATATTTCTTCCGCAGCTTGGGTTATCTATTCACCCTTTGACGAGTTAGTATCTATGCATGGAGTAAGCCTCAGTCAAACAAAAAATATAATTGCAGAGTATAGTGTAGTGATTGAGTTATTATCTGAATCCATCTCATTTGGGATTCAGAGTTTGATTGTAAGGTTAGATTCTCAACTCATTGTATTACAACTTAACAGGGTTTATGCCATTAGAAATCCAGTGTTGTATTACAGCTTAACAGGGTTTATGCCATTAGAAATCCAGTGTTATTAAGATTATTTTTGAGAGTTTGTCTCTTGGAACGTGAATTTGACTACATTGAATATCAGCATACTCCAAGATATTTAAACACATTAGCAGATGCAGTTTCTTCTCAAATGTTAAATAGACATTTGTAATAATCAAGGTAGTAAAATTAAAAACATTCCATAAACATGTTAAACAAGATAGCCAGTAATAGTGATATATCATAGCATAGAAGTGTGTAAAATATACATCGTCTTCGATCATAGGTTGAAAAACACCTTATGATCGGCAAAAATGATAGCACAAAAGATATAAAATGTCATATGAAGTCTACAAGGGCGATCATCCTATCCCTGATGATGATCACGATAAGAAACCACTGCTCGGGCCACCCTACAAAGGAACCTCCTAAAAGGTCTTGGGACCCCAATCACATAGCGTTGTAGCCTAAGAGGAATATCATCTATACTAGTCTCTGGGATATCTAGTGTCAAACGCTCTAGATGATGCTCCAATTCGATCAGGGTCTCTGCTGATTGGTCCTGTGGGGGCGGTGCCGCGGCAGCAGGGTGTCTTCTCTCATAGGGTGGGAGAGCGGCAGCAGGGTGTCTTCTCTCATAGGGTGGGAGGGTCAGACCCACATCTGCATTTAAAACTTTTTACTATCAGTTTTGGACGATTTAAAAACAAAAACAAAAAATTAGTTTAAAAATTTAGGAAATGTTGAAAGTGATTTTACCTTAATCATTCCATTGCTCTCCTGGTGGAAGATCCATGTCTGGATCACCATGATAATCCATTCCAACATATGGAAAGTCCTGAATCATGAAAATTTGGTTCCCCAACCAACGAAAATACTCAGGTGGAAATCAGACAACCTCTGTACCCTCCTCAGGATGACGGGCCATGACTGCAACCCAGCGCATAATCCTAGGATCTCGGGGAAGTCCAGCCTCAACGGAAAGATGTTGTGGGACCAAAATAGGGACCCTCTCTAGGCCAAAGCTCACAACTAAGAAACCATATCCAAAGTTCTTTAGTTGTCCGTTCTTTTCCCTAGTCAATTGGCCTTTCACATTCGCCAACATGGCATCGCACCAGTTGAAGCTGGTGCCTCGAAAGCAGTCTACTGCCATGCGCATTTGGGAACCAGTAGCTAGATGCAATGATGTGCTCCCGCATAGTCTGGTGACAGTAAATGCGATCACTTTAAGTTCAGGATGGGAGATAGTCTTAACATCTATCCGTTGGTCCGCAGTTTGGACATTACAAAACTCTAGTCGGAGACTAGCGACAGGCTGGCCACCTGGCCTAGTCCTGAATAGAGATAATATTTCATCTCTCTTGGGCAAACCAGTCAGGCAATAAATGTCCTCTCGCTCGATTTCGAGTCGGTGGCCATCAATTATGAAACACTGGTCTTGTGTGCTCCTCTTGTCTACCAGCCATTGCAGAAAGTCTACGCGAGCCCTCATGCCGGGTATGGCCCAAAATTTCAATAGTCTGCATGCTCTTAATGCCTGTATTGAAGGTGGATGAATTAATGTGGCTTGATCCACATCTTCGTGTTCCCGTTCCCGCTAAACGAGCATTTTGTATACCTACATTGCAAAAAAAGGTGGATTAGAACATTGCAATTTCAAAATTTTTGGGCGGAAATGAAACAATTTAGGGTTTTGAAATGTATTTCGCGGGGTCCGCACTCGCTAATTAGAGACAGTGCATAGGTTTGCACTTTTCCTTAAGAGCAGGTGCGAGACCCTGACTTTTTCCTGTATACGAAAAAGTCGGGGTCTGTAGGGGCCACATGCTGCGCATGCGAACCCCCCACAAGTGATTTTTAAACCAAATTTTTCCTTAAAAAATCAATTTTAAAGCCTTAAAATGAAAATTAAACGGTTGAAATGCAAGTTAAGGATGATGTGGATTACCTGGAGAGGACAGTTATCATTTCCAATGGTCGGATTTTCTTCAATCTTCACAAGAAGTTTCTTACCAAAAGCTCTTACTTTTCACTCTGAAGTCAAATGGTAAAAATGAATTTGCAAAAGCCCTTTTTATAAGCTTTTTTGAATAAATGAATTTTTAATTTGTTTATTTTTCACTTTAAAAATGTCACTTTTGATGCATTTTTATTAATTTTAAACAGATATGAGTAATGTTTGGAGTTTTTGTGCAGAATATTGGATTTTCAGGGAAAATTGATCATTTTCAACGAAGAGCATACTTTTTCACTTTTTCGGACTCTTTCAAAATTTACGAAAAAGCAAAACATGGAGTCCTCTTTAAGCTCTTTTCTGACTCGTAAAATATGAAAATATTGCCGAGTTTTTCTTTTTAAACTCGTTAAAACGGAATTAAAAGGATGGTCCACTTACAGCTCTTTTCCGACCGTATAAACATGAAAAGATTGCCAGATTTTTGTTGTTTCAAGTTCGATATTGGTAATAAAACGACGTGTTTTTGATCGCTTTTTTACTTTTTCAGATTAAAGGTACTAATTATGAAAAGTACTCCTTGATCGTAATGATCAAGTGGTTCTCTCAAGTATTATTTTATACTTTTTTGGGCTTGGGAGACACAAATTTACGAAAAAGGACAACCATGGAGTTTTCTTAAGTTTTTCTTATGACTCCCAAAAATTGAAAAACACCGAGTTTCTCCTATACTGGACTCGTTAAAATTTAACATTAAAGGACTTGTTCAATTTCAAACAAGAACGGACCACTCCTTCTTAGGGTTCGAATTTTAAACTAAGTTGGACTTATCTGAAGGATGAGCTTATAATCAAGCAAATGTTATCCTCCTCAAGCTTGTCAAAAATAAAGAGGTACTTGCCAGAAATGGTGGGGGAAAAGAGAGAAAAATGAACCTGTTTGTTATACTTTGTGTTTAGAAAAGTAGTTAATCACTCTTGAACATGACACTTTTTGTTCACCTGGGTTGGGAAATCCTTTGCCTAACAGTTAATCAAACCATATTGAAAGTCTTCAACCAGTTTCTGGGTATTAGCTTTGGGTCAATTGTGACCAAAACCATCTGCAGTGTCGTTATGTGTTCAAGAGGTTAGTTCAAATAAACCATTCATTTGCAAAATATTTGTCATCCATCTTGACCATCCCTGAGTTAGTCCTTGCCAAATATATTTCTTCAAAACTTGATCTCTGGTTTCGTGTTGTGGGCTTGCCTACAACGGATCGCTTTCTATCGACTCCAACTCATTGTCTAGAAATATGATCTATGAATCGTCAGTACCTTGGAATCTGCATGCCTCAATGGCAGATTTCTCGCCTTTGACGACATGTTGCATCATTGACCTTCGATCAAAGGATTCTGTGATGTGTTTGACATCGACTCATTTATTCACATTTCATGGATTGTACTGAGTACTTTGAGGGCCATTGACATTACTGGTGGTTCCTCTTGTTAGCGCTTGAGATTTCACCTCAGGCTGAGAAAGGCAAACCTTCAAGGCAACATCAAACCATTTCACCTCGTAGCTAGCCCTACGGGGTATGAGAAGGCTCTCTCCGGTCAAACTCGGTGGATTTTTCAATAGGATGAGTTGACTAATTAGAAACACTGATATTAGGCTAGTAAACTGATAAGGAGGGTTGATTTAAGGTTTTTGGGGTTTTTGGTGGCAATTGGAGTGAGTACAATTTCAGGGTGCGGGGATTGAGCTCAGTTTTTGCAGGTGGGTCTTTGGGGCAAGGTAGGAGTTCGTGTTGATGCCTTTAGCTGAGATGGATGATCAAAGAGAAAAGAAGAGAGGCTAAAGAGGGCAAACAATGACTTTGAATCCTCTTTAGACAGTGGAAAACATAAACATTAAACAAATTTGAAAGTTGAGAGCATGGCATGCATGAATTCAAACTTTATCACTTCTTTTGTTTAAATAGCAGCAAGAGATTAAGGAATGGAACACATAAACACAATTACAATAACAGTAGGAAACACACCATCAACATAATAATCCACAAGAATCCACAATGAAGTCTGCAAAACCCTGGCCTTCCTTTTCCTCAAATTGCAGAAAATACAAGTCACAAATACAATAGCACTTCTCCCTCTAGAGTCCAACCCTGAGAATGAGTAAGAG
The DNA here is from genome assembly GCA_000404065.3 of Pinus taeda. Lineage (NCBI taxonomy): Eukaryota > Viridiplantae > Streptophyta > Pinopsida > Pinales > Pinaceae > Pinus > Pinus taeda. The sequence continues at coordinate 11,205 of APFE030473740.1, read as the reverse complement.
AAGGCATAATATAGGAGATCCAACTCCTTTCCCCACCTCTAGGG
>APFE030473738.1:16538-29576 GCA_000404065.3 Pinus taeda | reverse complement strand
ATATTTCATCATCCTTCCTATGCATAGTGGGGGTACAAATTACATCATATGACCAGAAGAGATTTCATCAAATGACTACAATAGATAGAGACACGCTATTACATCATGGGTCTTGATATGACCTTTACATGAGACCAAACATCTAAATAAGACCATGATAGTCATCAGCAACTATCATACGCAATGTATGATCTGCTCCATAAGCATCTGTTAACAAAATCTAGACCAGCAATCATGTTCTCCCTATGTACCTGTTCCATCTGTACCAGATGGTCTCTGTCAGGCCCATATCAGACTCTTCTCATCCTGAGTTTGGCCCACTGATTTCCTTCAAATCAACATATACGTGACTGTATCCACAGAAACATGTGTATATACACGGATCCTCCTTAAGAAACTCGCGTACAACCACTTTCAGATCAGTAACCTGTAAATGTCCTATAACAAGGCATGATATCAACTCATCCTTTTGAATATCATCATAAAATCATTCACAGTATATCATATGTGTAAAACACCATAGTCATCTCATCAACATCAAGATCTACATGATCCAAGTAGCATCACTTTGGGAACATCTGCATTAATCAACATATGTAAGTATCAACCTATCATCATATAGGTAAGAACTCATCATCATCATGTCTCCAACAATGCAACTTTGAGTAATCATCCATATATCCAACACTATGTATCAAGACAACATCAAATCATGTGAGCGCCATAATGCCAACAATGCATCTTTAAAAGCATATGCTCCCCCTGAACCTATGGCATTTTGTTTATTGTCAGATCTGATCATGCATATATCAGCAAGAAGTATTAAGGCATCAACATCAAAAATTTAGGATAAAAAACACTTTTACACATCAAGAAATTTCCACACATCATCAACAGATCATTATCAAACCGAGCAAATAATGGACTGAATCATATCAGACCCTTTTTTTGAGCCTGTCCCTACTGCTTTTCCTCAGACTGACATATACACGACTGTGTAGTGTCTAACTCGCGTATATACGCAACTTTCCTTTATGAAACTTGCGTATGAGATTCAGGACACTAAAGTTTTATACTTTCAGCTCCCCCTGATTCTGTTATATTTGTGTTGTGTTGTGTCTAAGTGTGTTGTGCTGTGCCACATCTTTCTGTCTGAACTTCCTTCTTCTTCCATATCTTTAAGCGTGATGATGTTTTCTCCTTTTGGTATGGTGCTCGTACTTTGTTCCTGCATTCCTTTGCTCTATGTCCAAGCTTGTTACATGCATATCATCTTACATGTTTCATATTCCTTCTGTAGCAATCAATAGCTTTGTGACCAAACATATTGCAATAAAAACAATATCCCTAAAAGTACCTGGAATGTGATGATCTTTCTGAGTGATGATCTTGACTTATTCTACTTCTGCATCTGGCTGCAACATGTCCAAGATTATGACATACATAATATTAAACATTATTCATTGGAGGAGTAAAAGATTTTCTTTGAAGAATTTCTTTCCTTGGTTGTTGACGGGGTTGACCTTTCATTTCCTTTTTTAGCATCTCAGATTTTGCATTAAAGTTCCTTGTCTTACTTTGTGAACTAGATTCACCTTCAATGGATTCATGAAAACCAAGACCAGTTTTGATAGTAGGAGATCTTTGACTGCTAAGAATATCATCTAAAATCTTAGTACTATCTTGAAAGCATAAGAGCTTATCCTTCTCTTCTAATTTATCATTTAGAATATTTACCTCAACCTAAAGATGCTCTTCCTTTTCATGATATTGCTTCTTTATGTTCTCCTCAGCTTTCCTTCCTTCTTCCAACTGATGTCTTAATTCAAGAACTTTGTTCTCTTGTTTTTCAATAGCTTGGAGTAGTCCTTTATTCTGCTTCTTTGATTCTTCAAGATCTTCCTTTAGCGAGCAGATTGTAGCTTCAAGCCTTTCATAATAACTGGATCTATCTCTGAGTTTCTTGATGATTGTGCTCCTTTCATTGACTTCATTTCTTAATGATGTCACTTCACCCTGCAACTTTTCACATTTTTCCTTGAATAACTTCCTTACCTTATTTCCCTCCTCTAGTTGAGCTTTTAGTTTGGTAGATTCTTCTTTGAAGGCACATTCCTTCTTGCTCAACAGATATTGTTGATCTCTAATTCTGTCTGTAAGCCTTTTAAATTATGCCTCTATTTGATATCTTTCTTGTTCACCCATAAGCACAAATTTAGTTGTTTTGCTATCACTTTCATCATCTTTAAGAGGATAAATAGATGTATCACCAGAGGATAACAAATTCATACCTGATAGATCTTGTTCATCTTCATTCTGAAGTGATTCTGAACTTGATGTGCTTCTCCCACATATTCCCCAATCCATACAGCCACTGTCATAGCTCTTCTGAGATGTCTTCTCCTTCATAGGTGCTTTCTTCCTAAGCTCTTTTCCCATAGTTCCACGGATCTCCTTCAAGCGATCAAGCTTCTACCAAAAGGACCTGGTCTAATACCAATTGTTGGAAATAATACTCAGAGGGGGGTGGGGGTGAATTAGTATTATCAAATCAATAAAACATTTTCATTTCCATACTTAGATACATATACAGTACTACAACGCAACTGTGTCTAATGCAACTAGCATATATCCAGAATACTTATGATTCAATTAATCCATTAAATGTTGATCTTTAGTTAGTGCATCAGAACTTATTTAACCATATGTATAGTAAGCAGGTGCAGTAAAACAGAACAGATAATCACACACAAGAAGCACACATGAACACCATGATATAAAGTGGAAATGCAATGTGGGTGAAAACCACCTGCTGCAAGTCGTCTCTATCTTCTTTTAATAAGAAACTTCTTTTACAATAGTTATGTACTAGTGCAGTCTTATACCAGTATGCAGGCTTCTACCTGCAGAAGGCTACAACCTTCTCTCGTTCTCCAGCTTCTCCTGGAAGGGAGCTACAACCCCCTTAGCTCTTGTACTAGCCGATCCAGTTACTAGTATGTAGGTGCTAGCCTACTGAAATGCTCCAACCTTTACTCGTTCTCCAGCTGCTATTGGAAGGGAGCTACCACCCCCTTAGCTCTTGTACTAGCTGATGTACTAGTACGTAGGTGCCAACTACAGAAGGCAAACAACCTTCTTTTCTTTCTTCCCCAGGTACCACTTTCATACATTTTAGACCTAGATACTCCTGAAACGCACACACATAATCTGAAGGCCACGTTTCATCCAATTTTCATACTGGACCCATCAATATCATTGAAGCACAAAACAATCAATACTAGCATCATCAATTTCTGAATCACTGAAACACTGAAACCCTATCAACAACACAATCACTAGAACATAGAGCAGACTACAGAACTCTGTAATAACAATCAAACCCAACTACAGCTTCAAACATCATACTTCATTATGTATATGCTACTACGATGAATCAAACCCGCTTATATACGTGCTTTCGCCAAAGCCAACCCGCGTATAGATCTATACATATTCAATCATGACTTTGTGGCTATTTCAGACATCAGTCATACCCAAATCATAACATGCGTACAATAAAACATGCATCAATAATTCAGATCTATTCTGTCCATGATCAAACCATATAAAGGTGATTCATTTCAAACCATTTGATCCCGATCTATCCTTATATCTTGTTCTCCATCAACCAGTGAGATCCCTCCTTAGCTTAGATCAAGCAATGCATCATAACCCATATCCTGCATACTGGATCTCATACTATATCAGATATTCAAGTCTTTTTCCATGCCTTTTCCTAATGATCTTCTTCTCCTTTTATAGTCTTAGGCCTTACTCAATACCATGGTGCAAAACCATAACAAAACAATACCACGGACCCAATACTTGGGTTCAACTCTTTTGGATGCAATACCACGGACCAAAACCATAGGATCAAAAACTGTTGGATTAATACCATGAACCAACCATAATATTTTCCATGTGCGTGCGCTTTTCTCTGCATGAAAGTGCGTGAACTTGTCTCTGCATGAAAGTGCGTGAAATTTTCTCTACATGAAAGGAAATTTTCTCTTCATGAAAGTGCGTGAAATCTTTTCTTCATGAAAGGAAATTTTCTCTACATGAAAGTGCGTGAAATTTTCTCTGTACGAAAGGAACTTTTCTCTGCATGAAAGTGCGTGAACTTTTCTCTGCATGAAAGGAACTTGTCTCTTCATGAAAGTGCGTGAATGTTTCTCTGCACCATAATTTATCATCTCAGATGAGTGAGTTTCCATCAAGTACAACATATGTATCATAATGCCAACACTAGGTGTAATCCCTGTTCTTGGACCAGGGGAAGGGATTCTTGTAGAAAAAACATTTAGTATTCCAATATCGTGATAATATACAATGCAAGTTTTAGTCCAAAATTTCTCAAATCGACACATTATCACATCCCTGTTTTTTCCCAATAGTTCATTAACTTAAATATAGGATATATATTTAGGATTCATTATTCTAATCAAAGATAATTTTGTTGCTCGCACATAACTGTTTGAATCACTAAATCCATGTATTTTACTGATATAAAAAATCCAAATATACTTGTTATACTTATAGTTTAAGAAGAAAAATAATCCAGGTTCATGGTTAAATAATCTGATTATTTTTTTCACAATTTATGCACAAAAACAGTTAGGACACATCATGCGACATAGTTAGTATCTTTTTAAAAGTTCTTCCAAAATCATCATACAAAGTAAAAATATTTGGTTGTATATATACATGATCGAGATCCTGCTTAGCCGATATGAAAAGGTAATACCATTCCATGATAAAAATTAGTTCCTATGTTTTATTAATTTTACATCCACTAAATATAACCATGAATGCATTTTCCTTTCTCGTTTTAATCAGGCCCATACATGTAGAATTATATTCATCAATAAATTATTTTAATATTTGAAGAATCCTTATATATTTGGCACTTATACCTCGACCCTTTAGTAAACTTCTTATTAGTGTAAGGTCAAAATTAGGACCTGAACATTTCATAACCTTCAATGAAAATACTACGAAGGTGGTTTAGTCCATAGACCTCAGTGTTTGAACCTATCGCTCTGATACCATTTGTAGCATACCTCTTGATCCTACTTCGGAATATAGCTACTAGTCTCTCATTCTGATAAGTTTTCTTTGTTTATAGTTAAGGATTAGCCATCATGACAAGTCATATCTCCTAATATTACATTAGAAAATATTACTCAGCATCAATTAGGGAGGAATAATATGGTATACTCCTCTTATGTTTTATTGTTTCTCTGATAGGGACCCTTAGATTCAGTTATATGTCTATTGTATGTGATGAACCATTAAAACTAATAATGGCATGCATCCTAAGAAACGCTTGGGTTAATCCCCACAAGAGTTAATGGACATTAATTCAAGTTTACCATAGTTAGTATGGTTGTGTATCATTATCATAGTCCCTTACACATAGTCACTATGTTACTGACCAATCGTTAATTCAAATGCATAGCTAGCTAGACTAGCCTAAAAGGAGGTAGTCTTAGGACAAGCAAGAACAGATAATTTGAACCATTGACCATACACTGAGGAGCATTAATAACTAATTCCACAATTGTTCTGCAAGCATAAGAATTTAATTTATCACATAACATTATAGACATATTATATTCCTTATTTAAATGTAGAAATGTAGATTTCATATCTATCTCACATATTCATATATGATCTCCTCCTAAACACCATTAATATTTACAATCACATATTGTAATTCCGCTATGAACTCTTCTCTTCGATATAAAAGGAGTCACATGTGTAACACATTATCATAGAAATCATTAATACACGTAAACTACTTACACATAATTGGTACATGCAATTTCTACCATGAATCAGATAACTCATGGGTACAAGTACTGTCACCCACTTTATACACTTCTACTGCTACCTTCACATGCAACATGCATAATGAAAAACCATTATCTCAATAATAAATATAACCATTAGATGAATGATTTAACAGTTTTGAAGTAAGGGTTAAGATCAAGCATATACCATGCAAGTGACTCAGACCAAAATGATGGGAAACGCTAGTAATTGACTCATAAGAATATCATTCAATTCATTCATTCATGGCGAGGACACTTAAATCTTCTCATAGAAAAATTGGAATTATAAAAGAGAGAGAGAGAGAGAGAGAGAGAGAGAGAGGGAGTAAGAATCATCATACAAACATCCCACACATTTGACACCAACTAAAACCTCACTTGGAGGGAGGAGCACCATCACCCAACCATGAAACACCTTTGATTCCCCCCGAGCCAAAGACCTTGCCAAGGATCAACTGTCCTCAATTGATCAATACATTGGGTATTTAATACCCTCTTTCATGATTTATTTACCAATAGCGGCGTCCCACATTTATGTATTTTTCCATTTTCCTAGGTATTTTCGAAAAATCTTGTATTTATCTCCCATGATGCTTTTGCACATAAAATATTTCCTTTATCTCCCACAAAGCTTTTATGTCTGATGGATCTTTATCTCCAATCCATCCAAGCTCATCTAGAATGAGATCTAGAAGATTTATCATGAGAGATTCATCTCTATCTCATTCCTCATGGGATTTGGCAAGAATCTCCTCTCTCTTGGTGCTCCACCCCCCAAGCGATTTATTTTATTAATTTATTTAATAACATATTTTCTTTTCATATTACATATCACCTAGCTTTCCTCAACTTAGGTTTAGAATAGTTTATCCCACAAAGGAGGGTATCACACATAGCTCTAACCCAGGTTAGGTTTATAAACATTTAACACACAAGGGAGGATATCACACGTAGCTTTAACTTAGGTTAGGTTTACAATAATTTAGTACACAAGGGAGGGGTGTTACCCCTAGTAAGCAAAATGGGATGGACGATTTGAAGAATACAATCGAAGCTAAGATAATAGTTTTATATGTGCCATGGAAGCTAATATTGATGGTATGAAAGAAGATTTGAAGAAAGGCATCGAATATTTGAAGAAAGACCTGGAAGGTTTGAAGGAAGGTGGGATAAAGTTGTTACAACAAAGGCCTCCTAATAACGAAAAGGTAGTAGAGGAAACTCATGGTGAGAAAAAAATAAATTTTAATCATCATTTCATAGAATATAACATTGGATTGAAGATCCACTATATTCCAAAGATCAATATGAGAAAAGTGTGATAGCAAGGATCCCATAACATGGATACTACATATGGAGAAATATTTTGATCTACATGATGTGCAACTATTACAAAAGGCACGTATTGCATCTTTATATTTAGCAACGAATCAATTTTTATGATATAAAGGGATTTTTTCTTGTAAACCACTTGTCACTTGGTCAATTTTCATAGAGAAAATGATAACACATTATGAGGGTACAAATAGCAACACCTTCTTTAGCCAATTGATAAATCTCAAACAAAAGGGTTCAATGGCAGAGCACATTGCGGACTTCCAAGAATTGAATATAAGGATAAATGATATTCCAAAGAATCAAAAGATTGATGTCTTCATAGGGAATTTAAAGGGTAACATTCAACATGAGGTTCATCTTTGGGAACCTAATTCATTGGAGAAGGAATTCAGGCTGGAAAGAAAAATTGAAAGCAAAATTATGGCAACAGGAATTCCTACCACTCACAATTACAAAGATGGAATTGTTGATGCTATTCCACAACCTACAAGGTTTACACCACAACAATTGGAAGAAAAATGAGAAAATGACCTTTGTTACAGTTGTGATAGAAAATACACTAAAGGTCATAAGTGTGCTCAGAGGAAATAATTTTACATTGATTGTGAAGAGGAGGAAGAAACGGATCAAGAAACATCAAAAGAAGAGGATATACATCAGGAACCAACCCTAGAGGAAGAAGAAATGAATCCTACCATATCTTGTAATGCATTGGCAGGAATTACCATTCCTCGGACTCTCAAGATAGAAGTACATATCAAGAAGAAAAAGGATACTTCACTTTTGCGCAAAATCGAATGAAACAACTGGCATATCAACATCACAATGAAAGAAGTTTTGATATAGGTGACTGTGTATTTTTATGAATATAACCATCCAAACAAATGTCCCTCAAGCAAGCTCAGAAGAATAATAAATTATCACTAAAGTATTAAGGTCCTTATAAGGTGCTACAAAATATTGGTACTATGGCATACAAATTGGAGCTTCCTGCATCTTCTCGAGATCCCCAAGTTTTCCATGTTACATGCTTAAATAAGGTTACAGGTGACAAGCTCACAGTTCAAACAATATTGCCAGAACTTTACAAGGAAGGAAAAACCATATTGGAACCTGAAGCAGTCATGGAAACAAGAACCCGACAGCTATGAAATTAAACAAATTCAGAGTATCTCATCAAGTGGAAGAACTTACCCACTGAAGATTCCACATAGGAGGATGAGAATTTTATAACATCCAGAACTACTCAAGCATTGAGGGCAACACTTTTTGAAGGAAAGGGGCATGTTAGGTCCCTATACTACTAGTGTAACCCCTTATTATTATTAGTGCATCCCCCTTATTATATGGTTGCACCCCTGTAGTCCCCATATTGTTATTATTCTGCCCCATAGAAGCCCACTATTATTACTATTGTGCCCTTACATTATTATTGTTTTGTCAGCTCTAATTATATTATGACCCCTTAGATTCCTATATATAGAAAGGATGTCTTGTCATTTGTAGCATCCAAGAATTATTCATTTGTATAATGTAAAGGAGGTTTCCCCCTCGAAGAGGATGATTTTTAAGGCATTGATATATCTTCTCTATCTTTTTGTGAGCTGGTTTCATAACATAATCTTGCATATGGCAGTGTTCAACCTTTGTTATCATAACCAAGGCCATTTCAACTGCAATTTGTACTTTCAATAAGATAAACAGTGGTAAGATTTTATTCATAAAATATTTTCATTACAAGATTTATAACATCCCCTAAAGTGACCTCAGAATTACTATACACATAATAATGCAATTACTTTCAATTGATTTAAAAATAAATTGAAATGAAGCTATCATTGCATTATTTATTTGAATCAGAATTATTCCAAGCATTCCAAATGCATTCAAACATTTATTCAACCAACCAAAAGGTTAAAACTAAAAAAAAACACATCTCTAAATTCATAAGTAAATAGCTTCCACATCGCAGGATGAAGGGTTCATTCCACTTATTCCACTACACAATAAATCATCAAAATTATTAGAAGTTATTTCTTCTCATGCAATTCAATAATTGAAATTTTTGTCTCATACAAACATGCATGCACTTAGTGTGCAAACTATATGTACCATCATGACTCATAATATGATTGTCATGACCAAATCAGATTATAATAATTTATGGATGTATCACAAGGATTCTAGTAATTTTACACACTTAAGGATTATTTCCTTTGTCATGACCCTTTGAGATTTATTATCACTAACTTACTTCTCAAACTTATGAAAATACTTGATTGAAGGTGGAATAATAAGTAAATAAACACAAGAAGTCACTATGTGAAATCTTGTGGAAAAACTTCTAGCCACCAGTATGAAGCAACTCTTTTTTTTGGGTGAGGGGAACTCCTAGTAATTAAATATTAATTATTGTTTGTTAATTTGAGTACTTCATGGGTTTTTCTTGGTGTTGAATCCATTTATGTATTCAAAAATCTATTTTAAACAACAAAAAATCACATTCTTGCCTAAAATTGTATTGTATATAAGTTAGGTTACCCCTATTTAATATAATTGATCAATTATTATTAAAAAATAATGTAATTGTGAAGAGCATATTCTAACTTATAGACGAAATGACCTTTTGCACGATATTTTTTCTTGTTAATTTTCATCAAAATCTTGAGATTTTTAAAAACTTGAGTTTAAATTGTTTAATCAAAACCTTATAGAGATTTTGTTAATTTTTATCAAAATCTTACAGATAATTTTAAAAACATTAGTTTAAATTGTTTAATCAAAATCTACAAAGATTTTTAAAAGCTTGAGCATAAATTGTTTATTCTACATAATTCTAGTGCTCGGAATTTTCACAATCTTGAATCCATTTATACATTCAAAAATGTATTCTAAACAGCAAAAAATATTAAAATTGTATTGCTGAATTTTGGTGAATTCGTGTGAAAAGGATTGTTTTGTCTATAAGTTAGACTACACCATTACTAAATATTATATGTTAATGATATTTTGTATAAGTTGGACTACACAATTATTAAATATTATATGTTAATGAGTTTTTCTTTAAGTTAGACTACAACATTATCAAATATTATATGTTAATGAGATTGTCTTCAGCATTAATCACATTATGAAGATTTGGTCAACATTCAGAACTATCTAATGTGGCCAAATCTTAATAATTTGATTAAAATGAACGACAATATCATTATCATTATGAATCACAAAAGTATAAGATGTAGAAAAAATATTATATGTTTTAATTAAATGAGTATTTGAGTGCATTTGTAACTAAAAGATTGCATGTTAATTATTATATAATAATTAATGGATTAAATTATATAATATAGATTAAAGAATTATAACATAATATGTTATATACATAACTTGTTAAGAGTAAAATACCAATTATATTATATTATATTAATATGTAAATTTGGTTAATAGTATTTTTTTTAATACTGATCATTTTCTATTTTTAATGACAACTCATTTTTTTTTGTGGGAACTCCTCGTATTGAAATGTTTATCATTGTTGTTAATTTGAAGAAATTGAGTACCTCTAGGTTTTCAATGTGCCAATTTCTTTATGTATTCAAAAAGTGTTTTTAAACAACAAAAACTCATAGTTTTGTTTGAAATTGTATCACTGCTAAGAAAGTTATTTTGTCTATAATTTAAGAATATGCCTATTTAATATAATTAGATACTTATAATTAAAATAATTCAATTATTAAATATTATATGTTTAAATAAAATAAATATGTTACTCTGTTTGTGACTAAATGATTTTATTTTATTATATATATAATAATTGTATTATATAATATAATATAGATTAAAGAATTAATAATATATAAGGTATAATTGTATAATTTTTTAATGGTAATTAAATCAATTTTTTATATATATATATATATATATATATATATGATATGAGATGTGGTGGTGGTGGTGGTGGTGGTGGTGGTTAATGTCCACCAAGACCAAACATTGGTCTATCGGACTTGATGCAGGCTAGGACCTGTAATACCCAGGATCTTCAAATGCTAACTGTCACTGACCTTCGATGTTTTTATGAAAGGTTTTAATATGTCTGCTTAGATAGCAAAATTGCCTATGTAAATATATATTTACAATCATTCTTCTGTAATAAGCTCCAAATATAACCTGGCTTGTGGATGAAGCCCTTCGCACGGCTTTTTTATTTTCTCTACGCAGGCCTGCAATACGCTCTCTATTGTTTTCTTTTAATACCTGGATATTCCATGTGCTTTGCTTTCCTATTTGTTTTCTGCCGGATGCCCACTCCTGCACTATGTATTATGTTTTTTTTGTCGGATACCCTTTTTGTTGCTATGAGAGCAATAAATAATGTGCATTACCGAAAATTCACGCTGATTTCATTCCTTTTTGCGCATCATACATAAATAATATGACATTCCATTAGATTTCAGAATAATGTAACAATAATTCTTCACAAAAAGACAAAATTTGCCACATATTGATTTGTGTGGAAGAGAAGAGGAAGGATGTTTCTCTGTTTCTCGTCGAGCCCTCCCCGCCTCCTGAAGTTTCAGCAACCAACTAGTGTCTTGGCCCCACTTAGCTGGTTGATCTGGCCACAGTTTTCGCTATCTAGCAACCACATATACAGCAACCAAACACAGTCCAGAGAGAAGAACGAACTTGTGATCCTGTTACGCCATTGAAGAGTTGAACAACGTAAATGAATAACCTCCATAGGACCTGCCAAATTCGCTGCCAGAGTCTCTGCGCAAGAGTAGCTCCTGTTTAAACAACACACACAACTAGCAACAGTTCGCACTAGTAAACAGACTCCGCTTCTGTCTCTTTAAAACACATTCAATACACAACCATCTATAAAAATCTTACAAAAATTTAAGCTTCAATTTATTTTCATATACAATGATCAATCTATGCCTGCTCACTACTCCAACACGCGTTAATTCAGTGTAGCATCGGGCGTAGGGGCTGTTAATTGTATGATTCAATTTTATTCACACCATCGCCATTTATATTCTTGCCGCACATCTCCTATATAATGCACCAAAACCTTCATACCTTAAAGTTTGCAGTAAACGCATCTTCGGGGACGCTGCCACAGTAACAAAGCATCAAGCCGCCAATAAGAAGGCGATTTAACTCCTTTTAATATAAAATGCAATCACTATTGAATACATCCACCCATACTAACAGAAGTTCATGGAATTCTTAAGAATATCGAGAGGAATTTTCATTCATAATTTTTCTAGCACGCTCCTCTCTCCTCCTAAGAGCTTAGTTGTCTCTTTATTTATCATAATAATGGATAGGTCTTCTCAGACCTTATTTCTTACAAAAAAGCAGGCTTTACATAACAATTTAAAGCATAAAAGCTTTATTACAGCTATCTATCTATGATATAGATAGTATGCCTTATTCTCCACTCTTATCCTAATTTTAACTGAAAAAACATAGAAATTCTATCCCAAATTTTGCTCCTAAACTCTTTCTCTCATATCCTTTTATTTAGAAAAAGAATATTTACATAATCGTTACAAAATATTAAAAATTATCACACCCCCCTTTTATCGCATATTTACAAATGAAGATAGTTTTGATGCTCCTGCATCAGGTCCTAAAGAAACAAATTATTTATTTTGATTTAAAATTTTATTCCTATGCTCAAAAAGCTTGGAGAGAAGTCTCCCAAGCTCACTATAATTTTGACATTGTAAAACGCTAGGAAGGTCAGTATTGTAACAAAGATTGTGAAACTGAGATCTAATGTGGTTGTACACAGGGCACTCTAAGAGGA
>APFE030473738.1:0-15135 GCA_000404065.3 Pinus taeda | reverse complement strand
AGAATAAATAAATGTAATAATTATTATTGAAAATTTTATAAAATATGAGGTAATTGGTTTGTGTGATGTTTAATATTTTTAGGTTTTGAGTTAGAATTTTATAATGAGGAGTTGAAGGTGGAAATCAATTATAAAAACAACATATGTCAAGCTTAACCTTAAGGGTGTCTAGGAGGTTTGCCCTCATAACCTTCCAATTGGCAAGATACTAAGAAACAAGAATTAGACCAATTGAGCTATCCCCTAGAGCTTAGTAGACAATGATTAATATTTGTATAAAGTAAAAAATATTGAATATTTAGTTATGGACATTAATTATTATGATTATATAAAAGAAACCTTATATAACTAGAAAGTAAGAGTCATTTCTGGACATTAATTAAATATTATGATTATAAAAGGCCTAGTTTAAATTATAAACCAAATATACTTTTCCAAATCAAGTAAAACAATTTCAAGAAATCATGTGATTTTTTGTTGTTTAAAATGCATTTTTGAATGCATAAATAGATTTAGCGCCCTAAAAAACCCATCTGTGGCACTCAAAATCTACATATTAAGTTACTTAAATTAGAGTTTTTAAAAATCTCTTATAAACCTCTCCCAGATTTTGGTTACAATTAACTAGAAAAATTGTCATGAAAAATGGCATTTTCTTTATAAGTTAAACTACACCTATATAAAATAAAATCTTATAAATTAGAAGTGGAAAACCAATTATTAAAAAAAAATACATTATTCCAACATCATCTCATTGATTAATATTCATATCCTAACTAAACCACGCTTAAATTTAAACACAATAACAAACAACAAGTAATATTTAATGAGGAATAATCAAACATGACTAATGTTTAATTACTAGGAGTTCCCCAAAAACATAATGGTCATATGAAGGGGAAAATGATTAATATTAAAAAGATTGCATTGTCCCCAACATATCCCATGGATTAATATTCATATTATAACTAAAAAACCCTTAAACTTACACATATTAATAAAAAATGCTTAATATTTAATAATGAGTACCCAAAAAAATTTGTGATATGAAGTGGAAAAAGATTAATGCTAAGAAAGTTGCATCATCCCTAGCATCATCACATCTATTAATATTCATATGATAATTGAATAATGCTTAACTTACACACTAACACAATAATTAATATTTAGTTATGAGTATTTAATTCTTTGAGTTGTTTTCTTGTGCAATTTTTTGAACAATTTCCTAGTTTATTTTACTCTAGGAGAGATTCATTGAAACTACAAGTTTGACTAGTGAACTTTGTAAAATCTAAGTGCCCCAAATATTTTTAAATTGTGGGATCTATACATGTAGTAAAAGAACAAGTTTAAACAACACAAATAAAGAATTTTTAATTGTTGAATTTATATAAGTAATCAAAAAACCAGTTTAAGCAATACAAATCAATATTTCACCACAAAATATTTCACAAGATTCTAGTTAGAAATCTCAGGGAAACTCCAAAAAAAATGGCACTTCAAAAAATTATTATATGAAATGAAAAACAATTAACATTTATTTAGAGCATTAATTACCATGACTACCATATATAAAATACTAAGATGATGGACCATGTTAGGACACATGTTAAGACACGAAATGGCCACTATAGGAGGTAAAAGTTGTCATATGAAGTGTAAAATAATTAACTAAATAATTAACATTTAGTTAGGCATTAATTGCCACGACGAGATGGCCACTATAGGAGGTAAAATTTGTCATATAAAGTGTAAAATGATTGACATTTAGTTAGGGCATTAATTACCATGAATAGATATAGGAAGTAAAAGTTGTCCTATGAACTGTAAAATGAGTAACATTTATTTAGGGCATTAATTACCATGACGAGATATAAGAAATAAAAATTTTCATATAAAGTGTAAAATGATTAACATTTAGTTAAGCATTAATTACCGTGACGAGATAACTACCATAAAAGATAAAAGTTTTCATATAAAGTGTAAAATGATTAACATTTAGTCGGGGCATTTAAAGTGTAAAATGATTAACATTTAGTCAGGGCATTAATTACCAGGACGAGAAGAAAAACAAGCACGATGAGGTGGCCATGTTATGATATGGATGGCCACTATATAAGTGAAGTTTGAGATACAACGGCAGCCAAACCAAGTTTTGTATAAATTCACATGTAATCTGATTGCATAAAGTTCCATTTATCATCAAGTTTGCATAAAGTTCCATCAATCATCAAATTGTTCGTCGAATTGCCCATACTAGGCACATCCATGCATCCAAGGAATTTAACTCCTCATATGGCCATCGCTGGAGCAGCATGGATGTTATTAGGTTTGATTTCGGTGTTGTTGCAAGCCTCCCTATCTTTCTCTGTAAGCACCAACGCCAACGCCATTGATAACTGTTGGAGAAGATAAGCAAATTGGGCGCAAAATCAAATGAAGTTGGAAGATTGTTTTGTGGCCTTCGGAAGCATCGCCAATGGAGGAAAAGGAGGGCAGATCTACACCATCACCAACCTTGATGAAATTGATTGCCCGATAGTTTGAGATATGGAGTGATCCCCAACAATCCACTATGATTTATTTTTGCTAAAGATATGAACATAAAGCTTCATATGCCCCTCTCTGTTGCAAGCCAAAATACTATTGATGGAAGAGGGGCTAGTGTTGACATCAGTAACGGGCCTTGCATCTGCCTTGACAACGTGAACAACATTATTATTCATGGGTTGAACATCCATCACTGTAAGCCCATCGTTGCGGGTAATGTTCAGGTTACAGAGTCTGCATCCTTCACCTGGATGACAAAACAGAATCCAGATGCTATATCTATCACTAGTTCTAAAGATATATGTATCGATCACAACACCCTCTCCAGGTGTTTGGACAGTTTCATTGGCATTTTGTTCGCTTCCACAGCTATTACTATTTCCAACAACCATTTCACTTATCATGACAAGGCAAGTTTACTTAAAACGTGATTGTCGATTTTAGCAATATTTTAAAATTTAATAATAGTTTATACAGTTTGTAGATTTAGGGTATGTGTTGGAATAGTTAAGGAATTTTTTTTATTTTTTTTCATCAAATTCTATATTCTAGAGATCTACAATACTACATATTCTATAGCGATAGTGATTATACATTCATTAAACGCATGCAGGTATTGTTCTTAGGCCACATCGATGACTATGCAGGTGATAAAAACATGAATGTAATTGTTACATACAACCACTTTGGACCAGGTGTCATGCAGAGGATGCCAAGGTAAGTTCATCGCACATGTTGGGATATTAATCTCACTGATAATTAATTGTTGGTTAGGTGTCAGTTTTAGTTGATTTCTTCTCTGTTAGGTGTTATAAGAAGTTTAGTCTTACTTGAATTCTTTTACTCCATAGGTGTTCAATTTTACTTCAGTTATTTATTATTGATGTTTACAATGTAACCTATTTTAGTCATTCAAAATATTGAGAAGAGAAATTTTTGCTCCACTTTTGAGTTTCACTCTTTGTCATGGTATTGGAGCTCAGCCTGTGTAAGACTCCTTGAGAGAAACAAAAAGAGAAACGATCTTGCATAACACTCCATGAGAAAGCAACAATGTGAATGAAGAAAAAGCGTAAGCCTATTTGAGAGCAGTTTTTGAGCAGTTCTTCATAAATGCGTTTGTTCAAAAAAACAACAGAGAAGATAAAATGTGAACAGAATTGAAAAGAAAGAGATGTAGCTCTCAGGTGTGGCCTACACCTGGAGACTACACTCACAAACTTGAGAGATCACTGTCGTCCACTCTCTTACATAATCAATCAAAGATTACATCATTAAATACTAGACTAGGAAATAGGAAGTTGCACCCAAACCCCATAACTATAGGAACTAATCCTAAACTAGGGAGAAAGTTACAACACCATAACTATTTTCTCCATTAATATCAAAATAATATTAATTATTCTCAACTCCCCCCCTTAATGGAGAAAGGGTTCTCCTAAACTCCTAGCATCTTTCTAAACAATTCAAATTTCACTCGTGCAAGAGGCTTTGTAAAAATATCAGCCACATTGTCACAAGTTTTACAATATTCAACAGCAATTTCATTTGACTGTATTTTTTCTCTAACAAAATGGAACTGAGTTTCTATATGCTTGTTGTTTTTGTGAAACACTAGATTGTATGCTAGTTTGATGGTGCTCTGGTTGTCTCTTTTGATAGAAGTGGGATTTTTCTGTTCTTTTCCTGCATCTTTAAGAAGCGTCCTCAACCAGATCGCTTCACATGTTGATGCACACAATGCTTGATACTCAGCTTCACATGATGACAAAGCTACAGTAATCTATTTCTTGTTGCTCCATGATATGACCCTGGAACCTATGTTGAATGCATAACCTGTGATGGACCTCCAATCATCCAAGTTACTTGCCCAGTCTGAGTCTAAAAAACCTGCTAGAGTAACATCAAATACATCAGTGTATAAAATACCATAATTAACAGTTCCACAAAGACACCTCAACACGCTTTTTGCTGTTGTCCAGTGACTTTCACGCGGTTCGACATGAATTGGATCAACACACTAACTGAGTATGCCATGTTAGGTCTGGTTGTTGTAAGATATATCAGGCAACCAACCAGCTATCTGTACATTGTGGCATCAACCTCCTTAGTGCCATCATCACTGCTCAATTTCAGATTTTGCTGCAAAGGTGTCGCTGCTTTTCTACACTGGTCCATCCCAAACTTTTCCAATAGATTTCTAGCATACTTCCCTTGGGTAAGAAAAGTTTGCCCGGTATATCTGAATACTTCTAATCCCAGACAACAGTGAAGGCTTCCGACATCCTTCATTTCAAAAACTTGTGCCATAATCCTTTTGATTCCTTTGATTAAATCAAATGCATTTCCTGTTAGAATCATGTTGTCCACATACAAAGAAATCAAAATAATCTGCCCCTGATTATTGTACTTGGTATACAAATTTGGGTCATTTAAACATCTATGGAAACCATACTCTATAAAGAAAGAATCGAATTTTTCGTACCAAGACCTGGGTGCTTGCTTTAATCCATATAAAGCCTTTTTCAATCTGCAAACAAGATGTTCCTACCCCTGCTTTACATATCGTTCTGGCTATACTAAGTAAATTTCTTCTTTTAAATCACCATTTAAAAATGCAGATTTAACATCAAGCTGGTGTAATCCCAATTATATTTAGTAGCTAAAGCAATAAGCATTCTGATTGTATTTAGCTTTGCTACAAGTGCAAAAGTATCATCAAAATATATGCCTTCCTTCTGTGAATATCCTTTTGCAACCAACCTAGCTTTTAACTTATCTATACTTCTGTCTGCATTCATTTTTGGTTTAAACAACCACTTGCATCCTATGGGTGTTTTATTCTTAGGCAGATCAACTAAATCCCAAGTATCATTTCTAAAAATTGATTCCATTTATTCATTCATTGCAGCTCTCCATTCCTTAAATTGACTAGCTTCATTGTAATTAGAGGGTTCTACAATGTTCAAAACTTTTGACATCAAAGCATAGTTTCTCAACTTTAATGGTAATTGAGTCTTCCTACCTGACCTCCTTTGTAGGGGACTTACCTCAAATTTGTTTTCCTCTGCAATAACTGGGCCTTCTTTTTCACCTTCTTGTTGTTCTTCATTCTCTTCTTTCTGCTCCTGTTCCTGCTCCCTTTCATCCTCGCTGCTTTCCTCCAATAACAACGGAATGTGCCAGTCATCTCCAACATCAGCTTTCCTTTCCTGTACCTATTCATGAAAGACTACATCTCTACTTGCAAATGTCTTATGAGACTCAAGATTGAACAGTTTGTATACTTTAAACTCTGTGCCATAAACAACAAAGATGCATTTGACTGCCTTAGGGTCTAGTTTATTTCTATCAGCTTTGGGTGCATGTGCAAATGCCTTTGTCCCAAAGAGTCTTAAGTGGTTTACTACTGGTTTAAATCCATATAAGGCTTCAAAAGGGGTTTTGAAGCCAAGAAACCTAGTAGGACTTCTATTTTTTAAATATACAGCGGTATTTATCGCTTCTGCCCAAAAACTATTAGATAGATCCTTACCTTGCAGCATCCTCCTTCCACACTGCACCAAGGTTCTGTTTTTACGCTCTGCAACTCCGTTTTTTTGTGGTGTATGCGGCACTGTATATTGCTGAACAATCCCATGAGTTTTTCAGTATTTCATGAATTCCTTTACTTTGTATTCTCCTCCTTGATCAGATCGAAGAATTTTAATACTTTTTCCAAACTGTTTTTCCACCAGGGTTTTGAACTCTATAAAACATTGGAAAGTCTAACTTTTCTTGTTTAAAAAATAAACCCATGAATACCTAGTGCAGTCATCAATAAATAACAAAAAATAGTATGCTCCCCCTAGCGACCTTGTCTGCATGGGACCACATACATCTGTGTGCACTAGCTCTAAGATTTATGTTTGGCTCCTCCTATCATGCACAGGGAACTATTCTCTGTGCATCTTTCCTAAGGCACAACCATCACAATTTAACTAAATGTTACGAAATATGGGGAGACCTTCGACCATACCTTTCTTTTCTAACAACATGAGATCCTGCAGATTTAGATGACCAAACCTTTGATGCCAGAGTTGTTCAACTGTCGACTCTCCTGCAACCATGGCTTTCTTTGATATACTTTTTGCATCCAATCTGTATAGGCTTCCAACTCGCATGCCTGTTGCAACAATTTCATTCCTGCAATCCTTTATCACACAGTGAATCTTGAAGAATTCGACATGCCTATCTTGATCAGCCATCATGGATACAGATATCAGGTTTTTCTTTATTCCAGGTACATACAAAACATTTGAAAGGTGACTAATTTTTCCATTTGGTAACTTAACTGAAATCACCCCATGACCTTTAATCTGATATCCATGGTCATCCCCTAGATATATTTTTGATCCATTTATAATTTCTTCAAGACTGTCAAAAAATTCCTTATTACCTGTCATGTGAGAGGATGCTCCAGAATCGACATTCCAGATGTCATCTTCATTCGATGCTGAAAGGGCACAGTCGACTGTGAACAGTCAAAATTCATGACTGAAGTCTTCTTCTTCAACAAAATATCCTCTGTGTTTTGGATTTACCTGTCTCCTCCTTGCCTCATCAGCCTACTTCTTATAATAACAATCTCTCTGTATATGACCCGTTTTTCCACAATAATAACATTTCTTTTCATAATGATTTGCAAGCATACCTTTATGAGAATGCAGATTCTTCTATGATGTTCCTCCTTTTTGCTTTGATTGCTGCTGTGACTGCCTTCCTTTAGATAGTCGTCATTTTGCTACCAGCGTGAGATCGTCACTTTGGGGGTTCAGATTCAGGTTCTGCCATCGGTCTTCCTCTTGCTGCAAGATCGCAGTGAGATCATGGAACGTGGGTGTTTTCTCCCTTGCCGAGACTCCAGTGATGAAGGTTTGGAAATCATCACGCATCCCATTCATTGTAATTGAAACAAGATCTTCATCAGCCACCGCCACTCCAATGGCCCCCAATCCGTCTTTAACATCCTTAATTTGCGCTACAAATGTAGTAGCAGACTCCCTTTCGTCCATCCTCATTGAAAATAGCTTACTTTTCAGAGCCAAAACTTTGTTTGTATTCTGGATCTCATACAGATTTTTTATTTTCGTCTAGATCTCCATGGACGTTTTACAATCTCTGATGTGTGCAATAACATTGTCTTTCACAGACATCTTCAATAGGACTTTGGCCTTGTTTTCTCGTTTTTCCGAGTCTTCCTTCTATGTGGCTGCAGTCGGCTTCTGCTCATTGCCTATCACTATAGCCCAAGAATTCGCACCTTCGAGCAGGGTCTGCATCTTAAACTTCCAATTCGTGAAGTTAGACTCGTTGAGTTTACCAGACTCATTAAGGTAAGATTCCATCGTATTACTCATTGTGAATCTACTTAACAACAACAAAAAAAACAATACCTGTCAGATCGATCTGTCACCTCTGCCATCGATCTGCAATGTCTGGCACTCCCGCTCCAATGAGAAAATCTGGCGTTTCCAACACAGCCGAAACAATGATCTGATCACAATTGATACGATCCGCCTCTCCCAGATTGATCTGCCACTTCGCCGATCCTGCTCTCCTTGCATATCGCCAAACGAAGTCGAGGTTTCCCGCAGATCTCCTCTGGCACTTTCCCGATCTGTCTCTTCCAGATGGATCTGCAACTCCGCCGATCTGCACCGTTTGCAAACCGCTAAACGAAGTTCACGTTGTTCACAGATCCCCCTGGTGCTACCCCGAGCGAAAAATCCGCGCTAATTAAAAATCACTTAGAGTATTTTAATTGGCGCGACTTTCCTGGTAAAATCCCGCGCTTAGCGCGATTTATCCCTCAAACTCAGCGCTAATTCCTCTTCTCGCGCAATTGTCAGTGCAAAATCCACATTAATCGGCCTTTCTACTCAGGAAAAAAAAAAATTCTGAGTCCGAGCCAGGTGTTCTACAGTCCACCTGCTCACTTGAGCACAGAGCTCTCGTGTACACATAGCCACAAAGGCACTTCAAGCCACACAGGCAATTCCGCCACACAGGCAAGCTAGCTACTATAATCACTTCAGCCTCACAGGTGACAAAAGATCAGGCTCACTCAATCTAAGCTCTAATACCAAGATAAAATGTGAACAGAATTGAAAAGAAAGAGATGTAGCTCTCAGGTGTGGCCTGCACTTGGAGACTACACTCACAAACTTGAGAGATCACTCTCGTCCACTCTCTTACACAATCAATCAAATATTACATCATTAAATACTAGACTAGGAAATAGGAAGTTGCACCCAAACCCCATAACTATAGGAACTAATCCTAGACTAGGGAGAAAGTTACAACAACGTAACTATTTTCTCCATTAATATCAAAATAATATTAATTATTCTCAACTAGAGATTCGCTTCAGAGATCGTAGCTAAGTGAAGCAATTGTGAGACGAAGGTTGCTGTGAAGTTGTATTGAAGAAAAACCTAATTTATTTTTGTGCACAGTGTTTAGAAACGCGTTAGTAACACCATTAACGCTGGACATGAGAAGATCAAATGTGTTAATCGCCTTTTCCTTGCACCAACTCTAATTTAACGCTCTTCCCTATTGATGAACAGTGCGTTAGTGCTGTAACGCTGGCCTTGGCAGTCGATAGAAGCTTTAGCATGACGACTACCTATTATTTCCACTGCGTTAGCAAAAGTCAAACCAAATCTCTTTAACGAGGTCAACGAGGTTTTTTTTATCTTCATCCTTCACGTATTCATTTGGATTTTTTAAAAATTTTCAAAAGCTTATTGATGTGTCCTCGAGTTATTCATGAAGTTGAAAAGTTTTTTTTAAAGAGTTTATTTAAAAAAAAAAAAGGGAAAGGGTTTGTTATTTTTTTTAAAGTGCTTTTTTAAATATAAGCTTGGAAAGGAGGGGTGGTGGGTTTGTATTTTTTTAAAACTTTGATATTTTTTTAAAACTTTGAAAGTAAATGTAATTTTTTAAAGTTTTTTTAATAAAAATTTGGAAAGGAAAAGGATTTTTTTAATTGAAACAAAAAGGTGCACATTTTACATTCAAAGAAATGGTTTCTTTTAGTGCTTTTCCACTTACCCCAACTCTGTTTGGAAACAATTTTGAGTTTTGGTTTTTGAGAATGAAAAAATTCCTACAAGCCAAAGAGTGTTTAGATACACTTCATATTGAATATGTAGAGCCGACTCAAGAAGCATGGGCGACCATGACTAATAATCAGAGGAATGTAGCGAATGAACTCAAAAAGAAAGAACATAGAACCAAATGTTGGATTCAAAACTTAGTAGATGTCTCTATTTTCTACAAGATAACAGGCACATCCATAGGACATGAAACTTGGGAAATCTTGAAACTTGTGTATCAAGGTAATGATACAATGAACACAATGAAATTACAAACATTGAGATCACAGTTTGAAACCCTAAAGATGACTGACATAGAAAATGTGGATCAATTCATGACTAGAGTTGTGGGAATAGTAAATCAAATCAAGCTCATCGGTGAAACCATTTCAGATGAGAAAATTGTTCAGAAATACCTTCATAGTCTACCCAAGAAATATGACATGATTGTAACAACCATTCTAGGATCTAAGGATGTTACAACTTTCTTAGTAGAAAAGTTGACTGTATCGCTTTTAGCACACAAAATAAGACTCAACTTGACAAAAGATTCCATGGAACAAGATTTCAAAGCACAACTCTCTTTTGGCAAAGGTGGAGGTAGAAACAAGTGAGGTAGAGGTCGAAGCAGAGGCAGATCAAAACATCATCATGTAGCATAGCAGTAGAGACCTCCACAAAATCAAACTCAAAGAAGCAGACCTTGGAGTAAATATAATGTCCAGTGTTATTAGTGCAAGAAATTTGGGCATTATAAAAATGAATGCAAAAAGAAACAGTCGTATCAATACAAAGGCAATGTCCTTCTCTCCAACAATTAAGGAGAATCCTCTGAAACAATGTTTCTTTCATGCAATTTTTCTAAAGACACTCACAACAGGGATCTTTGGTTGCTGAACAGTGGCTTCAGCAATCATATGACAGGTAACAAAAATATGCTTTCTTATCTTGATGCTCCCATAACATCAGAAATTACTCTTGGAGATTGTTCTTGCATTAAAGCTGAAGGAAAATGTATTGTTCCTATTCTTACTAAACAAAATCAGTAGAAATACATCTATTATGTTCCAAATCTGAAGCATAACGTCATTAGTGTAGGACAACTAATGGACCCTGGTTATGATGTAATATTTCAAAGGAACACATGTTATATCTATAACAAACCTCTTAATAGAAGACCGATATCTAAGGTTGAAAAAACCAAGAATAGGATGTTTCCTTTAACTCTTAGAAGTTGAAATCTTTCACACTCTTTTGAACACAATGTGTCAAGAATAGATGAGTCTCAGCTATGGCATTCTAGATATGGTCACATACCATTCAAAAGTGTAAGTCAACTTCAAAAATAGTGAATAGTCATTGGTCTCCCTTCTATGAAAGAGAAAGGTTGTAATTGTGAAATTTGTGTTTTGTCCAAGCATAAAAGAGACAATTTTCCCACATCTTCCTCTAGAGAAAAAGAGCCTTTAGAGCTTGTGCATTCAGATATATGTCGCCTAATGCAAACACAATCTATTGGTGGTAATGTTTGTTTTCTAACATTCATTGATGATTATAGCAGGAAGACATGGGTGTATTTTCTGAAAAACAAATCAAATACATTCTCAAGGTTTAAATAATTCAAAGAAGAAGTATAAAAGCTAAGTGGAAAGCCTTTCAAAGTACTCAGATCTGACAGAGGAGGAGAGTACAACTCCAATCACTTCAAAGCATTTTGCCAACAGCAAGGAATCATAATGTAGAACACAACAAGATATACTCCACAACAGAATGGAGTAGCAAAAAGGAAAAATAAGTCAATCATGAACATGGCCGGATGTATGCTTCGTGAGAAGAAGTTGTCAAACAATTATTGGGTTGAAGCTGTTTTGACATCAGTATATGTTCTCAACAAATATCCAACAACAACTCTCCAAGATACAGTTCCTCAAGAAGCATGGGATGGTAGAAAGGTAAATGTATCTCACTTTAGAATTTTTGGATCAGTAGCTTTTTCACATGTTCCTGAGAAGATAAGAAAGAAGCATGATGATAGGAGTGAAAGATGTATTTTTGTAGGTTATAGTGAGTAGTCAAAGGCCTACAGAATTTATAATCTAGTTACAAAGAAGTTTGTTTTAAGTAGAGATGTAAATTTTTGAAAATAAATCTTGGTCTGATCAAGTTGATGAAGCTTCAAGTCAGTATTTTTATCCACCATAGCCACCTAGATTGCAAGTTGAAGAAGAGCCATACCATTCTGAAAATGGTACATCTTCAAGCAGTGAATCCACCATTTATTCAACATCTTCAGAAGACAATCAAAAGACAAAAAGCATCAGAGAAATATATGAGCAAGAGCATGAATTTGACCAGCATAATATGTTTACATTTCTTTCATCTCAACCAACTCATTTTGAAGAAGCCGCTAAAGAAAAGCATTGGTTATAAGAAATGAACCAAGAAATTACTGCCATAGAGAAGAATTAGACTTGGGAATTAGCTAATCTTCCAAGAAACAAAACCAGAATTGGTGTAAAATGGGTATATAACACCAAGATTAATGAAAAAGGAGAAATTGGGAAACATAAGACAAGGTTGGTTGCCAAAGGATTCTCACAACAGTTTGGTGTCGACTATGGTGAAACCTTTGCTGTAGTAGCAAGGTTAGACACTGTAAGAACCATTTTGTCTACAACAGCTCAGCACAAATGGAAAGTCTATCAGCTTGATGTAAAATCTGCTTTCCTAAATGGTATAATACAGGAAGACATTTATGTAGAGAAACCTCCTAGTTTTGAAGTTCTAGGACATGAACATAAGGTATACGAATTGAAGAAAGCCTTATATGGTTTGAAACAAGCTCAAAGAGCTTGGTACAGTCAAATTGACACATATCTCATCAAAAGTGGTTTTTCAGAAGAAATCATGAGCCAGCTATGTATACAAAAATGCATGAAGGTAAAATTATGATTGTATGCCTTTATGTAGATGATCTTCTTTATCCAGGAAATATGATGTTAGAATATTTCAAAGCAGCAACGAAAAAAGAGTTTGATGTGACAGATCTAAGAGTCATGAAATACTTCTTAGTCATTGAAATTCAATAATATGCTAAAGGGATTTTTGTCGGTCAACAAAAATATGCAAGTGATATCATCAAAAAGTTCAGAATGACCAATTGCAAAACTGTAGATACACCAATTTCTCAAGGCACAAAATTGAGCAAAGAAGATGTAGCACCACTAGTTGATTCCACACTGTATAAAAGTCTAGTTGGTATCTTGTTATATCTCACTTCAACTAGACTTGATATTATGTTTGCAGCAAGTTTTGTCTCCAGGTTTATGCAGTCACCTAAGATTTCTCATTGGAAGGTTGCAAAAAGGAACTTAAGGTATATTTCTCAGACAAAAGATTATGGTTTGTTTTATACAAATTCTGAAAAATTTTCAGTTTCAGGTTATATAGACAGTGATTATGAAGGGAGTTTAGATTATTGCAAAAGCACCTCAAGGTATGCTTTTCATCTTGGGACCAATCTGTGGGCATCCAAGAAAGAGTCAATCATTTCAATATCTTTTACAAAGGAAGAATATGTAGCAGCAAATTCAACAGCTTGTCAAGTTGTGTGGTTGAGAAGATTATTGAAATATATTTCAAATATCCAAAAGGAACCGACCCCAATCTACTAAAATAACAATTCAGCTATTTCCTTATCAAAAAATCATGTATTCCACGAAAAGAGCAAGCACATTGACACTTGTTTCATTTCATCCGGGAGCTTGTCAATGATGGGGACATAGTACTTTCTTTTTGTGGTTCAAAAGATCAACTAGCAGACATTTTCACAAAGCCATTGGGCAAGAATATATTTGAATTTCAAAGAAACAACTTGGCATTGAAAGTGTCACTACATGTAACAATTGAGATTAGGAGGGGATGTTGACATATTCATCTCAAGTCTTCAAAAACTGACCAAGAAAACAATTTTATTGAAAAGCAATTAAAATTTCAAACCCATTAACTCTGAGAAGTTATTTGAATCTTCACACAGTCCCATTTTGATATCGCTCACTCAATGCATGCAATTCTCTCACTAACATATCACTCAATAATCTTACGAGTGTAGATATGGATATGTGCACATCGCCAATCACAACTATGAAGGGTGGGGAATATATGCAATTGGAGGAAGCATGCATCCCACCATCAGAAGTGAAGGAAACTGATTGGTGGCCCCAAATGACCAGAATCTAAAGCAGGTGACACAGCATGAGGTTTGTAACGCTGCTTCTTCTTGTCCCACGGGTTGCTTGTGGGAGTCAGTGGGTGATATGCTTATGAATGGAGCATATTTTGTTCCATCTAGTAAGGGAAATACTTTTCCAATGTATGTGGGAAGGAAAGAATTTACAGTTAGCAATGCGAGTTTAGTACCATATATCACTCGAGATGCAGGAGCTCTCCCCTGTATTCCCTCCAGGCCTTGTGTTTGAGGGTTATAAATATTAGTGGATTGACACACCTTGATTTTTGTTAACAATGGTGTATATAAATGGCCTAACAATTTTGGTGCTTCTGTTGGAAGGTTATAAATATTATTGTATGGACACACTTTGATTTTTTTTTTTAAATAGTGTATATAAATGGCCTAACAATTTTTTTGTTTACATATTGCTGGTTTACTAATCTTTATTTTATATATGGCTATTTTACCATCCTCTAAATTATGAAATAACAATTTTACTTTTGTTCGTTCATATATATTTCTCATTTACCAATCTTTATTTTACATATTGCTAGTTTACTATCCTCTAATTATGAAATAACAATTTTATTTTTCTTCGTTGAAAGGGAAATTGTTATGATATATCATTATTCTTCGGAGTTATATATATGTTCCTTGTAACATTGTGGTTGTTATTTGATAGGTAAAAGGTTGTTGTTAATAGCTTTATTTTTCAAGGTTAAATTTATAAATTATTAATTTTATAGGAAATCTAAATAATATATATTAGAATAATAGGCATAATAATAATATTAAAATTAATAAATTTCTAAGAGTTTTTGTTAATTGATGATATGAAAAAATTTTCATTATACATATTTTTATTATTATATTAATAATAATTTTATTGCGATTAATCAATATGTAATAATTATTAGTGTAAAAATATTTATATATTTTTTATTATATTATTATTAACATTAATATCACTCTTATCTTAATTTGTCTAATAACTTTAATGAATTTTTATATTTTATTAATATTATATTAACATGAAATAATATGTTCAAATATTATTTATCAACATCAATAATAATCTTATTAACGAATACAAAACTAACCTAATATTATTATAAACCTAAATTAATATTATTACATTTCTATCATACCTAAATTTAATATTAAAAATATTATATCTCTTATTAAACCTAATACTAAAATTGAATGTTTAAA
>APFE030473734.1:25570-64157 GCA_000404065.3 Pinus taeda | reverse complement strand
AGGATGGTCTTCTTCACATACTGAACACACTTCTATAGAGTTCAATGGACATTCATTCCTAGGATGCTTTCTAGTGCACCTGGGACAAAAGATGGCCAAAGCCCTCTTTGCTTCCTCTTGTTTCCTTTTGATATGCAAGGTATCCATTGGCATGGCAAGAGTCTGCCTCATCTCACTCTTGAAATCTTCCAGCCGATTCTCAAGTTCGCTTCTAAGGAATGAATTGGATGAGGATGTACTGGCTAAAGGTTGACTTTCCCTACCTCTCTTTCTGGCTGACCTAGAATGGTTTCTAAACACAGTCTTTATGTCATCATAAGGTAGTTGGTAGATGTCTCCCCCAACCAACAAATGGAGGGTATCTAGAAGGTCTTCAAGGACTCCTCTAAGCAGGACCAACTTCAGAGATTTAGGGTCAACTGTGCACCTGGACCTTTTATAACTGAGTTGAAACCTCTCTTCATAGTATTCTAAGGACTCATCACTTCCCATGGTCATTCAGAAGATTTCTTTCTTTGTATCCTTTGATCTACAGTAGTCCCAGTATTTGTTGTTAAAGGCTTGCTCCATATGAGCTCAAGTGGTGATGTTTTTTCCAGGTAACCCCATGAACCAGCGCAATGCTGCATCCTTGAGGGTAGAAGGAAATAGTTTGAACTTTTTCTCATCTTCTACATAGTCATAGGTTCAACAAAGAACAAAAAATTCAAACAAGAAGGTATTAGGATCTTCGGTAGTCAATCCATGGAAGTGAGGTAAGGTTGAAGGACTTATGTTTTTCATTTTAGTGTCCCCATTGGTCTCCCAAATAGGAAAGGCACCTTCTATTCTTTCCCCATTTCCTCTAACGTTTCTGTTTTCAGCCATGGTATCAAGAGGAATGGTTTCTTGCTCTTCTTCTATTATAAGATCTTCTTATATCTCTGGAGGTTCACCTATAAGTTCTTTTGGATCACTGCCACCAAAGAAGAGAGAAGGGTGACTTAGTGATGTGGTGGGGGTGTTGGGTAGGAATTTTCCTAAATTGTCTTTGTTCCTACGAGGCAAGAAAGGGAATCTCTTTTTGGGTGATTTTTTTTTTCTTCTTGTACTTTCAAAACTGAAATGGATTGAACAACAAATTGCAACTAACTAAAATGAATCTTTCTTAAATGAAATTGCAGAATTGAAATGAAAGCAGGAGCTGACTAATCTACTTTACTGGAATGGAAATTGCATAATTGAAATGAAAGCAGGAAATGCCTAATCTAATCTTGCTGAAATGAAATTGCAGAATTAAAATGAAAGCAAGAAATACCTAATCTACGCTTGCTGAAATGAAATTGCAAAATTGAAATGAAAGCAGGAAATGCCAAATCTACTTTTGCATAATTGAAATTGCAAAAATGAAATGAAACAACTACTCTACTTTTGTTGAAATAAACTACTTGGCAAAATGTTGCAGTAGAAAATAGAAGAAAAGCATTAATCACAAAATACTCTGACGCTTCCCTGGCAATGACACCAAAAAAGATGGCGAGCTCTAGTATTGCAACAATAATTATGCAACTTCTGGGGCTTCCTTCTTTACTTTTATCAGCCCAGTAGTTCATAACAAACTTGGAAGCGACGACGTTGTATGCACGAGTACTAGCTCTTACTGCAGGCTGTCACTTGGTTAGTTGGCGCAAGTTTGCTAGGAGCTTAAGCCAACTTCTATGAGTTCTAAGAAGAAGCTTTTAACTGTGATGAAAGGAAACTAACTCTGTAGGGGCTATTCTACTTGCAGAAAGAGAATGAAAACTGAAACGAAATGCAAACTCTAGCAAACCCTAGTTTACCCACTAACCCTATTTTTGCAAGAAAAGAGATGGAAACTAATGAAATGAGGGACATTGACTATTGAAAAGGTAAATTGCATTTATTCAAGCTACTTCTGAAAAGAAATGAGAAGAAATCATCTTTTTGTACTTTTGAGTGTTTTTATGTGAAATTATTATGCTTGTGATTTATCTGGTTGTGACTATGCAGAGGTTTGGTGGCAAAGGAAGATGGAGTTGGTTGTTGCAAAGGTGGATGAAGGTGTGGATAGGTCCTAAGAATCCCCTAGTACCCTTCTGGATACTTCCATAGCTATCGGACTTTGAGAAATCACTCACAGGAAATTCTATAGGAGGCTGCAAGGTATCTACAGGAGGAGGCCGAGAGCTATTTTTGGAGTTTTAAAGGTGGGAAAATGATGGGAAAGGGGAATTGAAGGCTAGATGAAGGTGTTTAGGTGTCTATAACTTGTCAAGGGGGATCAAGAATGAACATGATGGTTGGATTTGTTCAAATGGCAAGAAAGCAGCTTTATGGAAAAAATGCAGAAATTAGGGCAGATTGGTGAAATATCATGAATGCGCTGGAAAATATATGAGAAGTGGGATGATGTTGGCTGTTATATGGATGTATCATGAGCTAAGATGTCCTACAAGTTATTTTCACATTTATTTATCAAAACTAACCAAAGAAAGAACTAAAAAGTGAAGTTTCTCTATATTGACCTAATTTCTGACCTAAAAACAGAAAACGTTGAACAGTACCTTATGAACAAAAAGGCATGCATGAGAAATATGGGAAAAGAATAGGAAATCATATAAGCAAATGAATCTAAACCAATATCAACTTTTCCAAATCAAGTTATCATTCTAGCAATTGCATGGAAGAGCAAAAACGGTGTTTTTGGTGGCAACAGTAGTGCCTTGACCTCAAATCACAATCCCAGGAAGGGAGAAAGGGGATCAAGACTTGTTGTTGGCCTTTTTGGATCTTTTTCTGTCACTTCAGCAACTTACTTAAGAAACTTGAAACAAAAACAACTATACTAACCATCAAAAGCAACCTAATCTAACAAAGTAATATGAAACTATTCAACAGAAATTAACTCATGAATTGAAGCAAAAGCATATAAGTACACAGTAGGAGGCACTAGGCAGCTTGGGTTGGGCACTAAACCAAGATATTTAGCCCTCTAAAAGAGATCAGTGTTGGCTCAAAAATTGTTTCATCTTCATTATCAAAAATAGCAGTTACATTACATAAACTGTTCTCAAAAAGGAACTCGAAAATGACCTAAACACAATGCTACAAAAAAGTGCAAAAATATACTAATAACTAGGTAACCTATTGAGGCTCTAAGCCTCCTTATTTATACCAATGGGGACCTCCAACAGTCCTCCGAAAATCAAGGAACTCGGCTTCCTAGATCTGAAGATAAACAGCAGTCCTACTTTACTTGCTCGACTGCCCCTTGGAAACATCACTGTGGACCTTTGTGCTTCGAGTTGCTGATGGAGGATTCAAGGGAAGAGGTCATAAATGAAGAGACACCCCCTATAAATCCTCTTTCCTTTTTTCCTCGAGTTCTGGCTGCCATTTGCTCATATATTCCTTGACTTTGTCTAAAATTGTCCAAAAAATCTGCATAAAACATTCATTAGACGACATGGCAAAGTGACTAACCCAATTCACTCTATTAGCATAAATATATTCAAAAACATGCAACAAACTAATGAGAATGGTGGATTAAGTTGAAATAAGAGGTCGAATGAGCCCATGTAATTACGCATTTATGGGGCTCATCAATCTGAACCAAGGATGAACCTTAGTGGATGATGAGGGATTAGATCTAATGATGGATCGGGATCTTAAGGCGTAAAATGAAGTATCATTATGTGTTTTTGCTCATGTATATTCTAGATTTGAATATTGACACATATATTATTCTGTAAATGATATGATATTGGTATAACTGAAGTCTGGAATAGCTGCAGAATTCTGAATTAATATTTGCAGATGTATACGCTGGTTGGCTTTGAGAAAAGCGCGTATACACATAGGTTCGAGACATGGAAGTAGCATATACCTTATAAAATATGTTTTAGTTGTTTTTGTTTATTGTTGTAGAGTTATGGGTTCTAGTTTAGGTTCTGGTTACTATATTCTAGTGACAGTATTCTGAATGATCAGATTGATGGGTTGTCAAAGTGATTGATTGATTCGGTTGTGGTTGGATCAAAAGTGATTGGTTGATACAGATGTATTTGATGACTAAATTACAGTTATGATGTTGTTGATAGATCCAGTCTGAAAATTTATGAAACGTAGTCCCTAGAGGAAGAGAGAAGGTGTAGCCTTCTATAGGTCAATGCCTATGTACCAGCAAACATATTGGCTAGTACAAGAACTAGGGGGTTGTAGCTCCCTTCTAGTAGTAGCTGGAAAATGAGAGAAGGTTGCATTCTTCTACAGGTAGAAGCCCACGTACTGGTATAAGTCTGCACCAATAATTGTAAACATATTTTTCTTATTATTAAAAGAAGACAAAGATGACAGCGATAGGTGTATTTTACACACATTGGGTTTCCACCTTATATCTTGGTGTTCATGTGTGATGCTTATGTGTAATGCTTTATTCTACTTTTATTGCATTGTCTAATCAATATCTGACATACTGGTTAAATTTCAATGCATAATAAATTGGGTAAATCAAAAGTTCTCTGCATATACGTTGGTTACTTTAATAACAGTCGCATGTACACGCTATTTCACTTAGCTAAAGTAGTGTATACAAATCTACCTATGGAAATGAAATATTATTGAGTTACAAATACTGATTCACCCCCTCTCTTAGTATTATTTCCAACGTGATGTATGGATCTCATTATGTTTTGATTTGAAAATGAAAGAACAATTAATATATGACCTAATAGATGATAATGTAGTTATTTTTATAAAGTAGCAATGCTTCTTTATGAATCTCAGATAAGTATGAGACCCTTATGCTCAAATCCATTTTTATGACCTGTAGATTTCATATTTGTGAAATGTTTCACGAAATGTATGTCATGGCTAGTAGGGGTCCAACCAAGTCGTTGATTAAGTGTTTGAATTATTAATTTTTTTTCCAATGTCATTTATCATTTCTAGATGTTTCATGAAGTTTTCGGCAGTGGCTTGAGTCTTGGCTCTAAAAAATGGCACAGAATTTGGGGTCGTTGGCACAGAACTAGCTAAACAATTCCACAGTCACTGGCATGTCTTCCTTTGGGAGTGATTGGAAAGCCTCAATAGCATGCATGGCTTGTCACGGGAGCATCTGGGCATCCATATCAATGAAAAGGAAAGTTGTCTTGGGGGTTGGACACTTGGAGGGGTTGGTTAGCTCTTGAAGGTTTTGTAGCATGTGTGGAAGGTCATAATTTGTTTTTTTCAATTCCACTTCCTTAACTATACATAGGGTGTTGAATCACATCATAGCGGTTACAAAGTGGTATCAAAGCATGGTTCACCCCTTGGACTAGATGGGCGGTGTGCGTTGAACATGCATACATATCAGTTTCATATGTGCTTCATGTTTTTTCTTTATGTTCTTGTTGCATATGCATGGCATTGGTCATATTTGTAGTGTTGTCGTCATGTGAAAAGTTGAGGGTCTTGTTGTTGGATGTGGTCATCTGAGTGCATGCTAGTTGTGCATTGATCATGCATGTCAATGTTTATATGTTGTTATGAATACATTGGCATGGTGATAATTTTCATGCATGAGACCATGGTATGTGGTTAGTATTGTCATGTATTCATAACTAGTAATGGTTGAAATAATGTGTAACACTCTCCTCCCACATCCACCAAAGTAACCATGCCAACCAGGGTAAACATGAGATGAGAGGCTACTGTGATCATATTTGACCTCCTATGTGGCCTTAAGGAAGTGGAATCGAGAGAACATCACACACAGTAATCCAACACCATCAACATAACCCTTACAAGACAAGTCAACCACTTAGACAACATTTCCTTGGTTCCCACTACTATTCTGGACCTCTTAGGCCATAGTCACTCCCATGTTATGGGAAAGAGGGCAACTAGTGACCTAAACTCACTCTCATAGGACTACCTACCAGCAACTATGGACCAAACTTATCCACATTGTGCCAGCGACCCCAGGAATTAAGCCACTTTTTCAGGCCCAGAGCCAAGGCCACTACCCATAATGGAATGATAGCTCAGAATTATACAAAGTAAAAAGAAATAATGAATAAGAAGCAATAAGTTCAACAAGACCTTAACCAGACCCCTACTAGCCATGATGAGCATTTTGTCAAACATGCCATCAATATGTAACCTATAGGTGTAAACAACATAACTAAATGTAGGGATCTCATACTTATCTCAGAATCATTATGAACCATTTTTTCTTCATGTCATTTGTTGCATATTGATCTATTAGGTCATAGACAGATTATCCATTCACATACAATTAAAAACATGTTGAGAGCCATACATAGTTATTGTCTTAAAATGTACATATAACCAACATAATAGGAACAGAAATACAATAAACATATCAAACATCAAAATCTATATATATATATATATATATATATATATATATTATATAATATTATATATATATATGGATTTTGATGTCAGTACATTTACACATGAAAATGAATGGAATGAATTTCCCATTAATCAATGCAATGAACCAACCAGTGATGGCACTACAACGTTCCACCTGACCATAGATTAGTTAAGCCAAGTCTCTCTTCAGCCAATCACCCCCGTGCGATATTCCAAGCATGAATGTGGGACACATAGAACACATCAAAAACACTAATCAATGTGGATGCCACTAGATTTCTCTGCCTACACCGTGAGGAATTTGAATCCCTTCTAAACCTTTAGGCTTTACCATGTATCCTCAATCCAATCTAGGGATGACTCGGCCCTACACTAAGACATGCTCTCCAGGATTTACCGTGAATTCCATCTCAAAATCACTAGGCCCAACGGAGGGAAAATCCACCTCTTGGCTTTACCATATATCCCGTCATTCATCAACAAGGATTCTGAGGCCCACCGAGCCACACAAAATGGATTTACTGCAACCCACGGTCTAGTTTAGGGGTTACTAGGCCAGTGGCTTTATGCGTCCTCAATGTGGTTTAGGGACCACTACATTATGTGTTTGTCAATTCGAAGATCCACCCCACTAAGCTTTGAATCCAATCCAACCATCCCACCTAAACCGAATGAGAGAACCCATCTCATCAAAGCTATTAGGAAATGGAAAGGCTAGGCTAAAAACACTATCACACCTAGAAAACCCCATACCATTGTAGAAAAGAAACACATGCAATCCCATGCATGCAAAATATAGAAAGGAAAATACACATGAAAGTCGATACCTGCAATGAAGCCTATTGTAGCTGCTTGACCCTGCCTTTCCCTACTTGATCTTTGCTTCCTCTTGATTCCTTTCCTTTCTTGATCCAATGCCAAAGTGCTCCAAGAAAAACTCTAAGTGTCCAAGAGTATGAGAGAGAGAGAGAGAATAATTAAAGATCACCAAAGTTAAACTGACAAAACGTTACCAACTAATCCTCAAAAGACTTTTTATGAATGAGGCCTTTATTTTCTTCATTTTCCATTATTTTCCTTCATTTTCCTCCTCACATGCAACCTGTGACCTTTCACCTTGCTTTTCTCCTAATTTCCATTATTTTCATAAATAAATGTGCCAAAATGTCCATTTTGCTTGTCCAATGCCTTAGCCATTGCCTTTGCCAAGTTCTTTAGCCATAAACAACCAAATGAACACCCCTTAGGATGTCTTGCCCAACATTTGTTGGGTTGTGTTATATCATTTCCACAACTAGCCCATGTAGTTAACTGGGGGTTAGAAGGGCAGCGAAGCCCCCCCTTCGTTGCGCCGATTACGTAGTGGGTGGAGTCACAGGGGGTTTGACAGGTGCAGGTAATCCCACTCTATGAGGTGCGGGCCAGATCCCCGGAAAATTTTGGTTTTGGACCCTATATTAGGTTGGGCGGACCTACCTATGGTTTTGTGCATTTTTTTTTCACATGGTTTTGGACGCGATGGTTTTCAGTCCATGGTATTGGATGCTTCAGCGTGTATAAATATGTGTTGTGACATTGAAAGGAACATAATGAAAAATCAAGCTAGTCGTCTTGGTTTTGGGATCCAGGGGAAAATCTCTGTGTATATATGTTTTATGTGTTATGCTCTTGCATTTTTTATTTTATGCGTTTTAGAATTCGTATGCAGGTAATTTATGTACGGGGTTAAAACCTACATTTGGTATTGGAGTTGTTTTGGCTTCAAGGGGATGCCTTTGTTGCTGATGTGTTTTGCTTAGGCCTCTGGTAGACCTTGTTCAGTGGGAGATCTTCGAGATCGATTCTGGTGGTGAAAGAAGATGGTCAGCAGTGGAAAGATAGAGATCAAGAAATTTAATGGTCAGAGCTTTGAGTTCTGGAAACTCAAGATGGAAAATATGTTGGTAGATAAAGATCAGTAGATCGTGGTAGATCCAGGTACTAAACCAACGAGAGTGTCTGATGAAGAATGGAAGAAGTTGGATCGGAAGGCAAAGAGCACAATATGATTATGTGTCTTAAATTTAGTATTATTGAATGTATCAAGGGAAGCTACGGTGAAGGCCTTATGGGACAAGTTATGGACTTTGTACCAATCTAAGTCTCTGGTGAATAAATTGTTCCTGTAGAAAAAGTTGTATAACTTAGGATGAAAGATGGAGACTCGGTGACAAAGCATCTGAATGTATTTAACACTGTGGTAAGTTAGTTAGCATCTATTCATATTAAAATTTCAGATGAAGATAAGTGCATCAGTTTGTTTCTCTCTTTACAAGATTCATGGGATAGTTTGGTTATTGCAATAGGTAGCAATGCAACTACCTTGCAATTTGATGAAATAGTCTCATTCTTGCTAACAGAGGAGATGAGATGGAAAAATATGGAGATCTGGAATGGTGATGCCTTGTATGCACAAGGACAGTCCCAGAACAGAAACAAAAATAAGTCATCGAGTGGGAGATCTAAATCTAGAGGGAGATCAAAATCTCCAAGAAAAACTGTAAAGGTGGTGTGCTAGAAATGCGAAAAGGAAGGGCACTACAAAAGGGACTGTAAATCTAAAGCTCCTAATAAAGGAAAGGGATCTGATGATGCTCCTTCTGTAGAGACGAAAACCAACTCAGATGAAGGTGTGGATGTGAACTTCGCTTCTTCAAGTACACATGTAGATCATGAGGCATGGTTGATTGACTCAGGTGCATCCTTCTACTTCACTCCCCATAGAGAGTGGTTCTCTGAGTATGAGGAATATGATGGTGGTGATGTCTTCTTAGGGGATGATAGGAAGGCTAGAATCATTGGTCGTGGAAAAGTAAAGTTGAAGTTGCAAGGTGGAAGGGTTAGAACACTTCCCAGTGTTCTGCATATTCTTGCATTGGCCAGAAATCTAATTTTTGTAAGCAAGTTGGATGATGAAGGTGTAAAAACAGTGTTCAAGAAGGATACCTGCAAGATGGTTCAGGGAGCACTAGTATTGATGCGAGGAGATATGATTGGAACTATGTACAAGCTGCAAGGTAGCATTGTTGTTGATGGGTGCAACAGTTCTGTGGTTCCTGAAAGTGGAGTAGAAAATCTAGTGGTCTCTGGAGAGAAGACCATGTTGTGGCATCAAAGTCTTCGACATATTGGAGAGAAGGGCCTTCAAATACTTCATGGTGAAGGTATGGTAGAAGGTACAATTAATATCTCTTTGGATTTTTATTTCTGTGAAAATTGTGTATATGGGTGGCAGAATCAGGTGAGTTTCCCCTCTGGTGGTAAGAGGGCGAAACATATATTATAGCTTGTGCATAGTGATGTGTTTGGACCTGTGAAGGTTCCATCACTGGGTAAGTTTGTGTACTATATATCATTTATAGATGACTTCTCAAGGAATACATGGATATATTTCCTTAAGAAGAAACATGGAGTCTTTGACAGGTTTAAAGAATTCAAGGCTCTGGTGGAAAACCAAATAGAGAAGAAAATAAAGGTGTTGAGGACAGATAACGGTGGAGAGTTTTGTAGTAAGGAATTTGAAGATTTGTAAGAAGTGTGGTATAGAATGGTAGAAGACTACTTGATATACACCTCAGTAAAATGGAGCTGCAGAAAGAATGAACAAGACATTGATGGAGAGGGCAAGAAGCATGCTCAGTGGTCTCGAGTTAGGACAGGAATTCTGGGTAGAGGCGGTGGAGACAGCATGTTACCTGGTTAATAGATCACCTTCATCAGCGTTGGAGGATAAAACTCCACAAGAGGGACGGACTAGTAAGAAACCCTCTCTTTCACATCTGAGGGTATTTGGATGAGATGCATATGTACATGTTCCAAAGGAGAAACAAACCAAGTTGGATAGTAAATCTTAAAAGTGTATCTTTATTGGGTATAAGGATGGTTTAAAGGGTTATAAGCTTTGTAACCCAATAACAAGGAAGGTTGTGTACAACTAAGAAGCGGTGTTCAGAGAGGTGAAAGATGTTATTAAACATGAATTCCAACCAAAGGAACCTGAGAAGATAGAATTTGAGCTAAAGGAGGAAGAATCAGACTCTACAACAGAGGAGGAATCAAAAGATGAAGAGCCACAAACTCTGGGTGTAAGAAGATCAGTTCAAGAAAGAAGGCGACCAGAAAGGTATAGTCAATATTCTTTCTATTCAAATTTTTCTTTATCTATTTTTTATGATGATCCTAGAACTATAAAGGAAGCAGTAGATTCAGAGGATGAAAAACTTTGGAAAGAGGCCATGGTTGATGAAATGGCATCTTTGTACAAAAATGAGAGTTGGGATCTGGTGGAGTTGTCGGCTGGGAGGAAACCCATTGGTAGCAAATGGGTGTTCAAGAAGAAGAGAAATGAAGAAGGAAAGGTGGAGAAATACAAAGCTCAGTTGGTAGAAAAAGGTTATCCCAAGTGTCGGGAATTGATTTGGGCGATATTTTTTTTCTTGTTGCCAAGGTAACTTCTATTAGATTACTTTTATTTGTTGCTGCTGCTTTTGATTTTGAGGTAGAACGGATGGATGTTAAGACAACATTTCTTCATGGGGATCTGGAAGACGAGATCTACATGTAGCAACCTGAAGGATTTGCAGTCAAGAGTAAGAAAGAACTCATATGCAAGTTAAAGACATCTTTGTATGGGTTAAAACAGTTACCAAGGATGTGGTATCAAAAATTTGATACATTTATATGGGGACTTGGCTTCACCAAAAGCAAAGCAGATCACTATCTGTATTTTAAATTAATTGGTTATTGTGTTATTTATCTGATCTTGTATGTGGATGACATGTTGCTGGTTGGAAATGACAAAGAACTTATCCAGGATTTAAAGATCTATTTTTCCTCCAAATTCGACATGAAATATCTTGGTGCTGCAAACTATATTTTGGGAATGGAAATTAAAAGAGATCGGATAAAGAGGAAGCTCTGGTTAAATAGAGGAAGTATGTCGAGACAATATTGTAGAGGTTTAATATGCAAGATAGTAAACCAGTGAAGGTTCCTATTCCTGTATGTGTAAAGTTATCTACTAAACAATGTGCCAAGACACAAGAAGAGGAAGAGGACATGTCCCATGTTCCATATGAAAGTGCAGTCGGTAGCTTGATGTATGTGATGGTTTGAACCGATCAAACATTACACATGTGGTGGGATTATTGAGAAGGTTTATGTCAAAACCAGGGAAGGAGCACTTGACAGCAGTGAAGCAGGTTTTTAGGTATTTGTGTGGCACTAGTGATTATGGTTTGTGCTACCAAGGAAGACCAAGATTGGGCAGAGTGTTGGATAGTTTTGGCTTTGTTGATGCAGACTGGGCTAGAGAGTTGGATCAGAGAAGATCTATAAGTGGGTATGTGTTAAACCTATTTGGAGGTGTAGTCAGTTGGATGAGTAAGAAACAATCTGTAGTGGCACTATCAACTACAGAGGTAGAATACATGGTAGCCACTCATTCAAGCAAGGAAGCAGTCTGGTTGCAAAGATTGAGTTCAAATATGGGGTTAGTACAGGGAGCTATAAGGATAGACTGTGACAACCAAAGTGCAATTTTC
The DNA here is from genome assembly GCA_000404065.3 of Pinus taeda. NCBI lineage: Eukaryota > Viridiplantae > Streptophyta > Pinopsida > Pinales > Pinaceae > Pinus > Pinus taeda. Next base: position 52,188 of record APFE030473734.1, on the reverse strand, counting down.
TTGGCAAAGAACCCTGCATATCATTCAAAGACAAAGAACATTGATGTTAAGTATCACTTTGTGAGGGATATGATAGAAGAAAAAAAGGTGTTGCTGGTAAAGGTGGACACTTTGAAGAATACTGCAGATGCATTGACAAAACCAGTGAGCTCTGAGAAGTTCTCTTCGTGTAGAGAAACAATGGGCATTGCAAGGCTGAATAAATGACTATGCTCTCTTATGGCCCCCTGTGGAAATAAAACAACAAGTGGGAGAATGTTGGGTTGTGTTATATTCTTTCCATGACTATCCCACGTAGTTAATCAGGGGGTTAGAAGGGGGGCGGAGCCGCCCCTTCATTGCGCCAATTGCATATCGGGGGGAGTCATAAGGGGTTTGAGGGGTGTAGGTAACCCCACTCTATGGGGTTCGGGGCAGCACCCCAGAAAATTTTGGTTTTGGACCCTATATTAGGTTGGGTGGACCTACCTATGGTTTTGTCCATGTTTTGCGCACATGGTTTTGGACACGATACTTTTTGGTCAATAGTTTTGGATGCGATGGTTTTCGATCCATGGTATTGGATGCTTTGGCATGTATAAATATGTCTTGTAACATTGAAAGGAACATAATGAAAAATAAAGCTGGTAGTCCCAGTTTTGTGATCCAAGGGAAAATATTTGTGTATGTGTGTTTTATGTGTTATGCCCTTGCATTGTTTATTTTATGTGTTTTAGAATTCATATGCAGGTAATTTCTGTACAGGGTTGAAACCTACAACATTTAGCTTGGAATAAGTGTCCCATTTATCCATGGTTATTTTTTTAACTTTTATTACATGGAAATTTCCCCAGGGTTGTTACATCATGTTCATATATTGTTGTGATCATGATTACACATATATTATGCTAATTTGGTTGTTCTTGCAAAATTATTATCCTCCCTGAATTATAAAAAGGTACGTTGTTGTTTATGATTTGGTTTAGATTACATGATATACCTTGAGAGAACAGAATATCAGAGATGACTAGTAGAATAGTAAACAAAAGTTCACGATACTCTCCATATGAATCAGATGAGCAACATGGTGTTTGGAAATCTTTTAATATAACATATACATTGAGAAGTTTGAAGGCATAAATAAGGAGTTTCAAAGCAGATAATGATAGGATCATGCAAGCATAGGAGAAGCAAGCAAAAGTTAATGTAGTTATTCTTTAGATCTTTTTGAACTTGCAAAGATAGGGACCACTTGGGATCAGTCATGGACAGGAGGAAAGCACTAATGGAGCATATGGTAGTAGGTGTCATGGTCAACACAAGTCATATACAAATGACACAATCAAGGATGAAAGATTCTTGGATACACTTGATAGACGAGGTAATGGACATGGGCTTTACTCTAGTTCTAGTTCAGATAAACCATGTTCATCATTGTTATCATCCTTATAGGAGTGATAGGGGATAGTTTTCATATGAGTTCAAGAAATCAAAGGCACCTAAATTTGATGGGGAAATGAGGAAGTCATAGGATTTCGAAGCATAGGTGCTTAGGATGAATAAGTTATTTAGATTTCATGATTACTCAGCAAACATGAACGCCATAATAGCTAGTTTTAGTCTTAAAGGTAAAGCAAATATCTGGTGGGAAGATGTAAAGAATTTCAGAGGTATGCATAAAGAGGAGTTGACATGAAGTGAGCTCAAGAGACTATTCAAGAAGAAGTATCTATTGGAAAGGTACTATGACAACAGAGCAAAGGAATTCTATAAGTTGAAGATGGGATCCATTATTGATGAGGAGTACACTAGTAGATTTTTTGAGTTATTGAGGTATGTGTCTTATCTGGAGGAGGAGTAAGTGATGGTTCATAGATTCATTAGTGGGTTTCCAATAGCATTTAAAGACATGATTGAGTTTGATGAGCCTATATCATTGGAGGATGTCATCCATAAGCTAAACCATTGTTATGAGCAATTGAAGTGTAGACCTAAGACTAAGTAGGATTGGACAAGTAATGCAAAGAATAAAGGAAAATGGGATAAGAATCAAATAAGGTCTCAAGACACATGTAACAAACAGAATGTAGCACCGCATAAGAATTTTAGTGCATCTGACATAGGACAGGTATTTTAGTTTGAGGAGTGGAATAAAGGTGTAGAATGGAAGATTTTACAGTATTGTATGTATGAAAAGGATCATCATCAGGGAAATTGTCCACAACATCAGGGTGGTAGAACACATATTTACAGTGCCCAAAAAGTGCAGACAATGGGGGATGTTGGACAAAGTGTTCCTCATATTTATGCAGTGTTGGATAGTAGGCAAGCAGATTAGTGGGTGCCTATCATCGAGATGGATAGTAAGCTTTGTGATCAAGTTATTTCTATTTTGATTTACCATGGATCTAATTATAGTTATGTCAATCCTGACCTAGTGGATAAGTGTGGTTTTAATAATGAAGTGTATGCAGAATATTGGTTAGTGCAATTGGCTACAGGTACAAAAAAGATAATTGATCACTAGATAAAATCCTGTGCATTTGAGTTGAATGGTATATCTACATCAGCACATTTGAATGTACTTCCATTGCGATCATACAATATGTTTTTGGGCTTGGATTGGTTATATCTTCATAGGACTAAGGTGGATTTCTATGACAAGGATATTGAGTGCTTGGATGACAATGGGGAATAAAGAGTTTTGCAAGGTAAGAAGAAGGTGACATCAGTTAGAATGGTGATAGCTATGCAGGCCAAACATACTCACAGAAAATGGTGTGTTATTTGCACTACGTATTTACAACAAAGGTAAGAAAATTGAGGATGCATATGTCTTGAGAAGGTACCTAATTCTACAACAGTCTTAGGATGTGTTTCTGATAGAGATTTCAGAATTTCTACCTCACAGGGAAGTGGAATTTTCTATTGAGCTAGTACCAAGGGCATCACCAGCATTGAAGGCACCTTATATGATGAGCACACTAGAGTCGGTGGAGTTTAAGTTGTAGTTGAAGGAGATAAATGACAAGGGTTACGTTAGGCCAAGTGTATCACCTTGCGGTGCACCAGTGTTGTTTGTGAAGAAGAAGGATGATACTGTCAAGTTATGCATTGATTGTAGGAATTTGAAAAAGGTGACAATCAAGAATAGGTATCTATTGTCGAGGATCGATGACTTGTTTGATCAGCTAAAGGGAGTAGTAGTGTTCTCGAAGATTGATCTAAGATCAGGATATCATCAGGTATACATTAAAGAAGAAGACATCTATAAGAATTCTTTTTGTACCAAGTATGGGAATTATGAGTCTGTCGTAGTTCCTTTTGGTCTATCTAATTCTCCAACTACTTTTATGTGCTTGATGAATAGTGTATTGAATCCTTACCTAGAAAAGTTTGTTATTGTATTCATTGGTGACATATTGGTATATTCCAAGGATTAGGAAGAACATGTCAAACACTTAGTAGTAGTGTTGATATTACTAACATATCACCAGTTGTATTCCAAGCTTATCAAATGCAGTTTCTTTAAACTAGAAGTACACTACTTGGGGTATGTGGTCTCAAAGGAAGGCATAGTAGTGGATCCAAAGAAGATAAGGGCTATCATGGAGTAGGAAACTCCTGGGAATGTGGATGAGGTAAGATCATTCATGGGGTTAACAAGTTATCACAAGAGGTTCATCAGGAACTCCTCACAGATTTCTTATCCTATTACATCATTGCAAATGAAGGTGAGAAATTTGAATGGATACAGGAATGTGCAGCAAGTTTTTAACAATTGAAGCAGTTGTTGAAAAATGCTCTAGTTTTAAAGATTGCAGATCCAGAAAATGGATTTTTGGGATGTATAGATGCTTGAAAGAAAGGGCTTCATAGATTCCTCATGTAGGAGGGACATCTAGTATGGTATGAATAAAGGAAATTGAATAAGAATGAGTAGAATTACCCAACACATCATCTTGAGTTGGTAGGGAACATCCATTCATTGAAGATGTAGAGGCACTATCTTCTTGGAAACATATTCGTATTGATGAGTGAACATAGTGGATTCCGGTATCTATTTGAACATCCAAATCTAAATTCCAGGTAAGATAGATGGTTGGCCACGATCAATGAGTTTGACTTTGAGATCAGGTACATTAAAGGTAAAGAGAAAAGGGTTGTATATGCTCTTAGCAGAAGGATACAGGTGAATCATATAGTATCTATGAGTTCATATGGGACAAATTTATAGGATCGGATCTTATGGGTAGGACAATAGGATGAAAAATATATGGAAATTCTGCATAGGTTACAATAGGGTACAGGTGATGAGGATGAGCACTATTATCTCACATCAGATGGGTTGGTAATATTTAGGGATATGATATGGGTGCAAGAAAATAGTGAGCTCAAGAAGCTTATCTTGAGGGAATTTCATGCTAAGACATATTCAAGTCACCAAGGATACCATAAGACATTGATATCGGTAAAGCAGTTCTACTATTGGCCGAACTTGAAGAAAGAAGTGGCAGATTTTGTGAATAGGTGCTTGGATTGTCAATAGGTAAAAACAAAGTGTAAGCATCCAGGTGGTCTACTACATCTAATTTTGATTCTAGAGGGGGAATGGGAGGGCATTTCCATGCATTTAATTATAGATTTTCTAAGGACATCTAGATAGCATGATTCTATCATGGTTGTGGTGCACAGGTTGACAACGGTAGATCACTTCATTCCAATGAAGTCTACTTATTCAACTAATAATGTAGAATAGGTTTTCATTGGAGATGTAGTGATTTTTCATTATGTATCGAGGAAGAATTTGTCAAGCAGGGATGCTAAGTTCACTTCCAATATTTGGAAGGAGTTGTTTGCAGGTTTGGGGATAGAGTTGGCCATCATCACATCTTATCATCTGTAGATATATGGAAAGACAGAGAGGGTCAACAGAATATTGGAGGATGTGTTGAGGATGCATGTGATGCATCAACAAAAGAGATGGCAGGAGTACCTTCTGTTGGTTAAGTTCATTTATAATAACGGTTATTAGGATTCACTGAGAATGAGTCCATTTGAGGCACTCTATGGGAGGAGTTGTAATACTCCCATTAGTTGCATTGATATAATTAACATGATGCTTATTGCACTAGACATGTTGGAAGAAATAGAACAGGAAACACAGGTAGTCAAGAATAATTTGAAGGTAGCACAGGACAAATAGAAAAGTTATGCATATTAGAATAGGTTGTTTAAGGAGTTTCAAGTTGGGGAACAGGTGTAATTGTGCATTAAGCTTGAGAATAGCTCCCAAAGGATTGGATCATGTGCCAAGTTGGCACCTTGGTTTTTTGTACCTTTCAAGATTCTTGAGAGGATTAAACTCATAGCCTATCGACTTGCACTGTCTTTGACAGTGAAATTCCATGATGTTTTCCATGTGTCTTTGGTTAAGAAGCATGTTAAAGATGTTGATAATGTGATTGGTTTGTTTGTATTGTAAGTGGAACCAGAAGGAGAATTCCAGCGAGAACCTCAGTGCGTTTTGCAGAGAAAGATGCTCATGCTTCGGAACTGAGCAATCGAGAAGGTTAAAGTGAAATGGAAGCACTTTGGGCCTAATGAAGCAACATGGGAGATGGAAGATCAGATGTGGGATATGTATCCTTCTCTTTTCGCAAGTTGAGAGAATGTTTTTGGCATATGATTTGATGTGATTTTTGGTATATGTATATTTATATGGATGTAAATACCACCATGATTTGTGCTATAAATCTCCAATAAGTGGTATAGGTGTCATGTTGTTATGTTTTTCATGTTGATTTTCTTTTTAGCAAGATGATCATTGTAAATGTTGCATCGAGTTAAGTTAAAAAGCTCCATGGGTAGTATTTTTCAATTTTTAGTAGTCATACTGGGTTTAGGTATCATTGAACACTGAGGATGGTGTTCCCCCAAGGGGGAGGGTTCTATAAATACCTGGTTAAAATTCCACGTAATAAAGCTAATAAAGGAAAAATAATGACCAAGGTCATGGGACATTTATTCCAAGCTCAATGTTTGGAAAAACATAGTGATAAGGATCACTTGAGATTAATTAATGGCTAAGGAATTGGCATAGGTAATGGAAAAGGGTTTGGAAAGGCAAAGTGGCATTAGTTAGTATTTTATTTATGAAAATAATGGAAAGTATGAGAAAAGGAAGGTGAAAGGTCACAGGTTGCATGTGATAAGGAAAATGAAGGAAAATAATGAAAAACTGAAGAAAATAGAGGTCTCATTAATAAAAAGGCTTTTGAGGATTAGTTTGTAACCTTTTGTCAGTTTAGTTTTCAAGCTCTCTCTCCATTCTCTCACTCTCATACTCTTGGACACTTAGAGTTTCCTTGGAGCACTCTTGGAGGAAAGTGGCATACTTAGGATTTGGAGGAAGAAGGAAAAGCAAGAGTAGGAAAGCACAAGAGGACATTGAGATGAACATCTACAACAAGTTTTGCTTGCAAGTACCGAGTTCCATGTATGATTTCATTTTTATTTATTTATTTATTTATTTTATTTTTTTGCATTGGTTGGTGCTCATGTACCTTTTGCAGTGGGTTGATTTATTAGTTCCTAGAAGCCTTGGCTAGACAAACGCTCCGGAATTCCTATGGAAACTTGCGTTGAGTTACTAGTCCTGGAAGACTTGGTTACAAAAAATCTCTGGAAGCCCTTGGTGGGTTTATGCTCTGGAAGCTCAATAACAATTGTGGGTTGAGTTACCAGTCCTTGAAGCCCTGGTTGGAACCAATGCTTTGGAGCCCTCGACAACTTGGGTAGAGAACAATCTAGTGATGGATAGTGATGTTTGACCATGAGGTCAAATCACTGGTTGAGGGTTGAGGTGGTTTTGCCTTTGGAAGCCTTGGTTTGGTTTTGATTTAGTTTTTTTATGAGATCCCACATTTATTCTTGGAATATGGCATGGGGATGATTGACTGAAAGAAAGATTTTGTTCAGCCAATCTATAGTGAGGTTTTACTTTGAAGTCCTAGATATGGTTGAGTTTTCATATGTCAATAAGAAATCCTCTCCTCTTGTATTTTATTGGTAACTATACTTGTTCATATTTTGTTTTATGGCCATTATATTATGTATATTCCTATTGAATATATGTTGGTTAAGAGAACGTTTGATGACGGTCTTGAGTTATGAATATCATCATGTTTTGATTTGAATATGAATGAAAAATGAATATATGACCTGATAGATGAGAATGCAACTATTTTGATAGAGAAACAATGCTTCTTTGTGAATCTCAGATAAGTATGAGACCCCTATGCACAGATCCATTATTATGACCTACAGATTTCATATTTGGGACATGTTTGGCAAAATTCCTGTCATGGCTAGTAGGGGTCCATTCAAGTAATTGGTAAAGTGTTTTCATTAGTACATTTTTTCCAATGTCATTTACCATTTCTAGAAGTTTCATGAAGTTCTCAATAGTGGCCTGAGTCCTGGACTTGAAAAAGTGGCATAGAATTCGGGGTCACTAGCACAAAACTAGCTTTAAAAGTCCACAATAGTTGTCTTTCCTTGATGTGGGAGAAAATGGAAGGCTTCAGTCACATTCATGGATTGTCATGGGAGTGGATGGGGGTCCAGATTAGTGAAAAGGAAAGTTGTCTCAGGGTTTGGTCACCCAGAAGAGTTGGTTAGCTCCTAAAGGTTTTGTAGCATGTGTGGAAGGTAATAATGGTTTTGTTTTGTTGGTTCCACTTACTTAACTGTACATAGGGAGTTGAATCACTTCATAGTAGCCTCTCATCACATGTTTACCCCTATGAACCCGTTAACTTGGGTAATTGTGGGAGGAGGGTGGTTACATTCTCCTTGTTTTTCCTTTGCAGTTGACTTCCTCCCTTCTGTTATCCCCTATAACGTCCTAAGCTAAGGAGGAGATCGAAAGAAGTAACTTAAAACCACTTGTAGCTCAGCATCTAGTCCTACCAAACTGGAGAGGGATCTCTCTAAGGATTTCATAATCAATGACTAGAAGAGAAATGGATTTTAGGCTAGATATAATAGTTTTAGTTGAGTTTTTGAAAATATAGGGTTTCTGGGTTGTTGGACCAGGGATGACAAAAAGCAATTATGTCAAGGTCTGAAAGGGTTGCAGTAGCAGGCATAAAGAGGAGCAAGATAGCAGTGTCTTGTGATGAATCTGAGAATTTGGTCAATGTAGTGTAGGGTCTGAAAAGCTTAGAAATTCATAATGAGCATGTATTACCATGAATTCATTAATCTAGAAGAATAAAGACACATACATCATTTTCCACATAAACAGAGATTTGAATATAAATATTATGACTATATAACTGTAAGGAAAATCACTAAGGAAAGAAAAACATGTTAAGAGAGATGGATTCATTCATAAGAAACTAACATAGAAAGAAAACAACATCACAAACTCACTACACATGTATTCCTGAAAAATAGCTGCAACTGCTCCTTGACTAACAGTGTGAAAGCATAAGATACAAGTCCTCTCCTCTGAATTCCAACCCTTCCCTCTGAATGGGAAATGATACAAAAAGAATCAAACAAATAACTTCCCCACCTTCAGGGGTCAAATCCCTAAGTGGTGGAATAGTTTCCAAGAATCTCTCAACCAACAAGTTAGAGTGAGAAGGTCAAAAACAAACTCTTCCCTTAGACTTTGATTTGAGTTCTGCTTCATTTATGAGGCCTAATTAACCATAAAAAACAACCTATCATGATAATTTATTCATGATTACACCATCTAGAATTATAACTACTAAAGTTACATCATGAAGTTAACTTTGACTAAGTCAAACTAAAAACCTAAGAAATTACACAGTGGAATTTTTAATTAAAAACTTAGAAAATTGCATAAGCGAAGTTCTAACTTTGAGGCCACTTTTAGGTGTCTTTCTGAAGTCAAATTTGAAATCTGTGAGAATGGTCAACTAATATTTCCTATGAAGTTTCTAGAACATCTTGAATTTTTTTAAATGACCCATGGGAAGGCCTTCCAAAACCAATTCTCCCAAGGTGTCTCTAAAAATGCATCCCCTGTCAAAAAGAGGGGCATAATGTTGACTTTGACCCCTTTTTCTCATTTTTCTCACAATCTGAGCCCTGTTTGAGAAATTTCATGAAATGGGTTTTGAGAGGAGGCCAATAGATTTCCAAAAATTCAAGCCACTTTTCTTTTGAAGCTCTGAGGAAAAAGTACAACTCCAAGGCGTTGTGTTTCTGTAACTAGGGTAATTTCTAAACTTTGCACCTAATTTCACAAAAAAACAAAAAATGCTCAGAAAACTCCCAAAATTGGTCCAGAAGTGCAAAATGAGGTATATTATGCTATCATGGATGACTCAGCAAGCATATCTGAGTTTTCCTTCTCATTTTTAATTTTTAGGGTTTTCATTGAGTTTGGCCTTCAACTGCTTGATTCTAACCTTGGCAACTTGATTCCTTGTGTAATAATGGATGGTCATCTTCCTTCGCAACTTGTTATCCCTGTTAACCTTTTCAAGGAGATTCTTAAGGTGGAAATTGATCTTGTCAAGCCAAAAACTCCATGTCTTCATATATTTCCATGGATATCCTCTCCTCAAAGGTCAATTCTTCCATTGGTGGCTTTTATTCTCTTTTAGGTCTAGGTTCACACCTTTGAACCAATAATCCCCATGATTTGGTATCCCTCTGGCAAGAGAGATGGAATCAACTGATAATGTGAAATCAATCCTTGTAATGGAGGCCTTTTCTCCTTTCAAGATTGGTGGCAATCAATTCAGTGAGCTGCTCATGAAAACTTACCTCTCCCACTCTTTGACAAAACCCTATGCAATTGACATCTTCAAAGCATTGTCTTATGAATGGTGAAGAATTGATCTCATTGCAATTTTTGGGCTCATACCTCATAATCTTCCCCCATTTATGATTTTTTCTTTTCTTTGATGGTGAAGAGTCTCCTTCCATTTTTGAAACCCTAGATGATATGAAAGGGGAAAAAACAATGAAAAGTGATTGAAGTGGTGAAATGAGGGAGTTAGGGAAGGGAGATGGGAGTAGGGAAATTTTGGGAGATGGAATGGGGTTTTAAAAATGCTTAGGAATTTAAATGGAGGGAAATTAATGAGGGAAATGAGTAAGATAATTTAAAAACAATCCTAGCTAGGAAAACTGCTTAAATTGATAGGTAAGAGCTAGGGTTTGTAAGAAGATGAGGTAAACTAAAGGGAAATGATTATCTGGTGGAAGGGATTGTGATTTGTATGCAAAAATAGTTAGGGATAACAATTTATAGGGTTTGAATGTTCCAGCTAATCATTTGCAAGCTTTAAAACATGAAATTCATATAAACCCTAGATGACTAAACTCACCATCATTCATTTGTTTTGCCAAAAGAAAAGAGGGAGTGAAATGATTATACTTACTTGCTAAATAGATTAGATAAAAAATAAAATAGAATGCAAGTTTAAATTTTGAATTTGGGAAATTTTCTATGAGTTTTGGGATACTCTTCCTGTATGCAACGTAGTTCATAGAAGCACAACCCAGTTCACAGAAGCGCAACACCTCTCCTAGAAACATAGCGGAGTTCCCAAAAGTGCAATACCAACTTCAAACCCACTTCTAGAGGCTTTAAATACTCCAAATTAAACACTTGAAAGCTCTTTGGAAATATTTTGAAGTCTGCTACAATATAGACTCCTCAAGAATGTAATTTGGACAATCTAGTAGGGCCAAAATTTGAATTTCCCAAGGTCACTCCAAAAACACAGGGTGTCTCTAACAAAAGCGCAACGTCAACTTGCAGAGAAATTTTGGATGCCTTCCACTAATCTCAATCATGATCTGAAGTTACCATTGGAAATATTAGGATGTCTAATTATCCATAGAGTATTTAAGCATGTAAAATGGCCTCTCCAAGGCTAAGAAAAATGAGTTTTCCCAAGGTCTCTCCAAAAACACAACTTGCTTCTGACAAAAGCGTAGCACCAATTTGCAGAGCACTTTTGATTGCCTTCCTTAATTATTTCTGAGCTGAAATTGGTATGGTTGGAAATATTGTGATGTCTAATACATAATAGAGTCCTTAAGCACTGCCAACACCTGCTCTAAATCCCTGAAAAACTGTCTTGAAGTCAAGTTGTCCAGAAGTGTAACAACTCTCTTGTTGCAAGTGTAGTTTGGGTATTTCTCTCAAATCATAATACCCGTTAACAAACGGAAGGAGGATTTTTTTCCTTGACCTATGGTTGACAAAAACCTCTTCCACTTTTGTAAAATTCTTCTCCATTTGGTCAAAAACATATTTTGAAGCAAAAATGTCCCTATGAGAAATGATGAGATGAGGTAGTGTACTGCAACATTGTCTTATTTGAAATAAAACATTATATTTACCTTTATTTTTCTTTCCCTAAGTTTCTAACTCCCTTTACCCAATGAATTACATGATGGACATGTTTTTGTTTTGACATATGGTATCATGATGACACATGGAGTGAAAACCCTATATCATGACCTAAAATGAGGAATTTAACTATTTCATGACCCAAGACATTTAAATGAAGATATGATACCTTGAAGAAGACAATGACCATGATGAGTAACAAAGACCATGAGTAAGTTAAGGGAGCAGCAATGACCTAGACATAACAACTAGTGACCAAATTTATATTTGAAGATTCGTTGAAATGACAAAAATTTGACTTAACACCCTAACAAAACTTGGTAAAAGCATATTTGATCACTGGTGACAAGAAGAACTCACTGACACTAGCACCTTCCATCTTCAATGTTTATTACTTCTTTTATAATTCTCCATTTTTAATTCTTCTCCTTTTCTTTTTCTTTCTTTATCTCTCACAAATCATAACCCTCACCCTTGTGTCATCCTGACTTATTTTTGGGTGATGAGGGAAGACCGAGAAGCATGTTTATTTGCTTAAAAATTAGTCCCATGCTTCTTTTGTATCCTTACACCATGCATCCATAAAAAAATTCCAATCAATCTGCCTTTAACTAAACCAAACATTATGGAGAACCAGCGGAAGTGCACTTTTTATTATATCTCTTAAAGCCAAGTAAAACTAGTACATTGATACATTAATTTATATATATAATTTGTTAGGACAGTTACAATAGTTAAACTATTTGAACCAACTTAACTAATTCGACTTGATTTTCAACTTAAGTAAGTTGTTTCCCAACTTACAATGTAACTTTTTGACTGGACTGGGATATTCTACTAAGCCAACTAGCCCCTCCAATAGTGGGATTACCTCATTGGCCCATGTTGACCAGTCCTTTAATTTCTTCACATCAACTCATTCATTCACACTTGCTAAATTGTGCTAAGTACCTTGAGAAGCATTTTCTTCTTGTGGTATCCTTCATTTTTATTAACGAGGTCCATCAATTTCTCGCAATCAGGTGATCTCCCTGCATTCTCAACTTCAATTCAATTATTCACATGTAGTAGATTTGTAGCATCAATAGGACTCAAAGACCTTAGAAGTTGGGTTACCTAACTCAATCTGATTTCCTCCCCCAAGCTACATTGGATAATAAATTATGTACTTCGAGGGCCAAATTTTGGCACTCACATCCCTACTAATATATACTATGCCAAAAATATACATTGTATCATTGTTAGTCATTGATGACATGATTCCACAATATGTTGTGTGGGTGGTTGTGCTCTATTATTTCAATACCGACTATGGGTATGCCTACCTCAAGGATGTATATTACATGTATCTAACTATCATTTTTGTATCCCTTTGCAAGTTCAACATCCTTAGCTCCCTTTATCTCTTTAGCTCACTAAGATTATTATAATATATTTTTCCTGTTAGCTTCCCTTTTGGCCTCATATATTGGGGGAATCTATTATAGTTCAAAATGTCACCCTTAGGGTTGATCATAGATCTAAATGACACTCCTTTTTGTCTACTAAGGAAAAAACTCAAATTAAGGTTGGAATGTAGAAAAAGCTCCATGGAAACCCATAAAAGACACTATTTTCCTCTTCAAAAATCCTAGAACACTAGCAAGGAGAGTTGCAATTCTCTAGTTACGCAAAAAAAAAGAGTTGAAGTCAATAGGGTTGGAAGAGTGAATGGATAAAGATAGAAAAGGTAAAAAATGATTAGTTTTATAAGATAAGGATGACAACACCATATCAAACATGGTCAAAAAGTGTATGTACATTTGATCACTTCTTGAAATTTTTCTATCTAAGAAACACTATCCATGGAACAAAGAGAGAAAAGCCAAACATGATGAAATGTTATTAGATTGAGAACTTGTTTTCTCTTTTCAAAAAGCTACAGAGCATCATGAGCCTGATTGTAAGTTGTAGTAAGAGTAGGATCCATGGGTAGGGACTATGAAAAGGGAGAAACATTATAATTGACCATAGTATAATGAAAAAGTCTTACTTTCCTCCCCAAAACATGTTTTTCCTTTTCTTTTCGTAATACTTTTTTATGGGTTATTATGGTACTAATGCTAACTTAGAAATGGTGATTTTCTATTTTTTATGTATAGGTTTGTTGTGGCCAGCAACAACCCCCTTCTTATTTAGTTTTATTACTAATACTAAATAAGTGGGGACCCTTTATCAAAAAATTAAACAAAATAAATTAGTGCCTGTATTCCCCTTTTGAATAAATCTTACTATCATAAACTTAGGAGAATGCCTACAAAAATCCAAAAAAGACTTAAGTTTTATGATAAGTTCTCTCAAAAATAAAGTGTTGCATCGCAAAGAAGGTAATGGATAACATCTTATAAACAAACCCATAAGATTGTGAAATCATGATGCGAGATCACACACTGAAGAAACTCATCGCATCGCAGTTTTCATATGCCTCAAGTATCACTTAAGGTGAAATACCTCAAGCCACCAATATGCGATGACGCGTCTCGCAAATCGCATTTCGCAGAAACATATGGTAATAGATGATTGTCAAACACAATGGATTAGCGATATTGCGATCTCTGATATTGCGAAGAAAATCACAAAATCACTTTATCACAGATCTGAAGGGCTCATTGTTGAATTTTTTTTTCCATAAATTGATGCCCAGATATGCGCATTAATGTTAATTTAATGACTTAGTTGATGATCATTAATGAAATATGGTTTTGATCTGATCAAAGTTTCATTTCACGTAGGGTGATATATTTTATATGATTTCGGAATTTAAAGCTTTCCCGTCACCTTATTTCTTATCATTACTCTTTCCTTATTTGTAAATTGTAGGAGCAAAAAGCAAAGAGGTATACATAGCAGTGTTCAGAATATTATGGGAATAAAGGGAAAAGCTCTGAATTGTGAAGACAAAGAAATGACACCCTTATACACAGACACCACCTGTAACAGAGACACTGGCATTACTACTTGGGAAGGCATGTACAGTCTACTTGAGGAAGAAAATCCCAGAGTAATGAGGGTTACGGCAATTGTAGACTCACGTGGGTCATCTGAGGCGTCAATTACTGAAATAGCATGTTCATTCTTGCACCGGATAGCGGCAAGGCCCAAGATTCTTCCATACACGAACATGGTCAAATCGGTACTAGATAGTGCTGATATAACAGACAGACGGTTTAAGACTCAGCCAAGGACTCATTGAGTCGGTCACTGTACAAGATTTAAGGACCATGTATCATCTACCAAAGCCACAAGTAACTTACAACAAATAGTTCATGGAGAAGTTCGCTAAAGAAAACGAAGATTTGGTGGAATGCACCAAGAACTGGTCAAGAAGGGATGAACCACTAAAAAAGGATAAACATAGTATGTATAGCACTGGTTCTCTCGCTTCTCCATATTGCTTTGCTGCTGCTATGCTCTGTAGACCTTTTGGGAAGCCAAACGTCAACAAGTTTTCATCTAAATGGCTACCCTTATTAGATGCCACCACTAATGCTACTATTTTGGATTGGGATAAGATATTGTCTGATAATTTAGCCACAACTATTTTAAACTACCGGTCCAAAAGAATTACTACTCAGAGGATTTATCCCCCTTTCTATTTGGTTGCTTATGTTATGGATGCAATCTGTTATATTTCCAAGTTTCCTATAATGGGTTGGAAGTGGACTATTCAAGATCCCTTTCCCATTCATATTCATCATAAGGAATTATGGGATTCCATGTTTATTCCATATTTTTACAAAATTTGTCATGGAGTCATGCTACCCTTGTACAAAATGTTGTATAATAAGGATGCTCCAAGATTTTCTCCAGAAGCGGAAGTTGACATTCTCCCTGTCGCAAGATGGTTTGGAGAAGAGCTTTTCACCTATGTCAAAGTATTTGGAAACCTTGCTTCCCCTCATGTCCTACCCTTATATGTCCTTAATAAATTTATTGCACGAGAGATTTCCTACCAGACCTGTGGGGTGGGAGGTATGAACAAAGCATTGAAGGACAAGAAGAGGGCCATTTGGCCGCATTTTCTTGTGGCCTATGGGGCCTTTTCACTATTTTATTTACGTCATGCATTCAAAGAAGTAGACGACATGTTATGTCTACGATTGTTCAAATTTCCAGGAAGACAATTCAATCCTTCTGATATTATTAAGAATTTCACTATTGCCATCAAAATAAAAGTGTTTTCCAAAGAAGATGATATTTTTGATGATACATTTCAACAGAAAAGTACACTTAAAGAAGTTATGCATTCAAATCAATTGAAATTTCCTCCAGCAGAATTCCAAGAATTCAAATTGTAGAGAGAAAGGAGATTAGCTAATATCCCTTTGGATAAGTTATGCTTGGAACCAATAAGGGAGCCAACTCCCAGTATCAGTCTAAGTAGAAGTTCAAGAACAAGCAAGTCTAGATCTAAGTCTGGGAGAGAATCATCAGAATAGTCTAAAAGGTCCAAGAGTGACCATAATAAAAGTGAACGGTCAGTAAGAGATAATGCCCAATCTAAAGAGCGCCCAAACCAGCAGGTTTTGACTACTCCATAGGTAAATCTTCCCCCTCTCATCATCTAGCCACCACCAGCAAGAACTGAGTTGGATAAAGAATGGGAGACATTCAATGACTTAATTAATACTGAGGGGCAGAGCACAAAGACACCTGAGAGTAATGTACAGATAGTAAATGATATGGTCATTGAAACAATCAGCAATGCTCCAGAAATGGAACATATCCCCATTACCCCATATTTTGAAATCATGCTCAAGATAGAGGAAATTCTTCCTCTAGATGTATTTTATAGTCTACAACATAAGGAAGTGGTAAGAAGGCAAAGGAAGAAAAGGAAATTGGAAAGCATACTCTCGCCTAAGGCAGAACAGTTAGATGTTCTTTGGCGAGATCCTACCACTGACCCTACCGAAAATCTCACTAAATTATCTCAAATCGCAGGAGCCTATGCTTCTACAACCA
Organism: Pinus taeda; assembly: GCA_000404065.3. NCBI lineage: Eukaryota > Viridiplantae > Streptophyta > Pinopsida > Pinales > Pinaceae > Pinus > Pinus taeda. The sequence continues at coordinate 35,795 of APFE030473734.1, read as the reverse complement.
TTGATAAAGCATTCGAGGTATAGTGATTACTGAAGGAGAAAGAGGATCAAATACAGATTTTGTTGCAACAACTATAGCAAGCCAGTGCCAACAGTGAAGCAGAGAAAAAGCTAGAAAAATTACAACAAAATTTTAAACAGATGTAGCTGGGATACCAGAACAGTTTGGTCGAAAAAGAAAATCAGTTACAAGATATGCAAGAAATGCATAAATATGATCCCAACCTTACAGATTTTGTCACATAAACCAATTCCTTAAATCACCAACGCTTGCAGCAGCAAGAAACATTATGCCAGGGAATATCGCAATGGAACTCCTATTGCGAGATAAGTGACAAAATCACTAATCAAGCTGTGGACTTGCAACATGATTATGATTTGATTTCTATAAGAGTTTCTGAGTATTTTGCTTGGCAGGAATCTAATGAAGGAGAAAAGGTAGGCACACCCATAATCAATGAAGCCCACAAAGAAATTCTCTTTAATAAGTGGGACGCACAGATCAGGAAAGCGGAACAAGCAGCAGAAGAAGCAGCCATAGTGGCAAGAAATGTCATCGACTATGTCAATGAAAACTTGAACAGAGCAAATCTCATATCAGAGACCACTCCAGGATTTCTGCCAAATGCAGAGCATCGACAAACAAGCTGGAGACAAAAGGCTAAATAAAGGGCAAAGTCTATCAAGAGTTTAACCAAGTTGAATTGGGATTCTTACTGGCGATACTTGGTAAAACCACACAATCAATGCATGACTCTCAAATACATCATTAATTCTATCGAGAAGATGGTGCCAACACTTTCCGATTCTGTTTTCGCAGGACAACTTAAGTCGGAGGTCGGCCAACCAACTCTCCTCAAGCTGATGCTGAATGCTTGCGACTACAAAGAACAGATGCATAGATATTTAATCGCCAGATTCAATTTTAATTTTAGTTTTAGTTTTAGTTTTAATTTATTTTTTCCTTAGATGAGGACGGTCATTTAAACCTCCTCCTATTTTTTTGTAATAAACTATTTTTAGATTTAGCTAGTAGTATTTCAATCCTTCTCATGCATTTAGAGAAGGGTCCTGAAATTTATCAAAAACGTTTCCTTAGAACATGCACTTCTGCACCCTCCGAGGAGGTTTTGATGAATGAATGGAACAAGATTTATTGATATCTATGTTTAATATCTACTACTGAAATTGCACTTTTGTACTCTTAGTAGATGTTGGATTAGGAGGAGATAAATCATTATTGTTGAAGCTCATGAGTAGAACTTGTTATCAATGGTACTTTTATCTCTTATCCATTTCTGCTTATGTGTTAAGGTGATATTTATGTTCAATTATTTATATATGAATGCTTGAATTCTTGAGTTATCATTTGGCATTTCTGTACGGTGATGGATGTTATATTTATGCTTAATATATGAGTGACTTATTATGTGATATGCTTTTCACAATTGTTTCAGCTAACTTTTTATGCAAAACAGTCTATCTTTATTGAATTATTTTCTCATAGCGATTGAATGATCTTTATTACCAATTATTGTTAGAAATTATTTTAGATCGCATAATTGAAAGATTAAATCCTATTTTAGTTTTATAATTAGATATTTCTATTCATTAGAATACAATTGCGTGTTGTTAAATTAGATTTAGAATAAAAGCATTTTACTTAGAAATTATTAGGAAGGAATATCAATTCTCAACACACACACACATAAATTGGAACACTGGTCCCATTATCCCCAGTCGGGCCCACCATGCCAAATGGAAAAGGAGTTATTTTCAAGGTCTGGACCGGGTGGGTATCCCCCTTATTGTAGACCTGATTTTCGGGGCTTCAACAAGGTCACAAATGAAGGGAACCAAAGAGACAAGATCTCTAGGGATTTCATCATCACAAGCACCAAGCATAAACCTTCCATGATAAGGTGCAATTCTTTCTTCCTCTCTATTTACTTACATTTTGTATGTCTATACCATAATATTTTTGGGTTACGTAGGTACTCCACACATCATTTCTCATAGGTATTCTGCAGACCTATGGGTCAAAAATACTTGGTTACTACTGAAGAAATTCTTTCTAAGCATGTATTTCCTGAGAAGTAGGGAAGGGTTTAGAGGGATATCCATTCAAAAGAATAGAGAAGAAAGTGAATGAAATTAGATCTTTGATTCAACTAATCTCCTCATAGTTAAAACCAAATCATGAATTATTTAGAAGAGATAGTTCCAATTGATTTTGTAAAAATATTTGGTGAGATCCAGTTCAAGAAACACACATGGTTTTGGAAATTGTTAAGGGGTGGATGGTTTCATGGAAAATAATAATACCATCCAAAAATTTCTCCCTTCTGCATAACTTGTTTTCTTAGCTAAAATAAAATGAGGGAAGATATTTATATGGCAATTAACAATGATCTTGGTGACAAATTTATAGACAAGGTTGCGTAGGGAAATAGGCTAGAAGCTTCTTGTGTCCTCTACTCTATATTTATTTGGGACTAAGGTGAATAAGGTGGAATCCAAAGCTCTCAATATGGTTCTTGACTTTCACAATTCTTCCACTTCTTCCCATAGATCATTTCCAACTATTGTCGAGCTAGCCTAGAAACAAAAGATTATCGTAAATTTATTTAAGAATAAGGTCTTGTTTTTAACTAGCATGGATTTATCCACTAATTCCACTTCCTCAATGGTCATTTCATGCAAGAGGGTCTCATTTTTTTCATTGGTGACTAGTGAAGGGATATGCTACATAATTCTTTATATGGTCACATTTCATTGAGGCATGGGGTTTGACAAGAGAGCCTTGTAAAATTAGACTAGCTCTTGTGCCATATCGACATGGTCATGAATGTTGGTGCCTTCTTTATTTCTTAAGAAGGAAATTTGATTATGCTCGCGGTGTTAGAAGCATCGAACTATGGAAGAATGATGCTTTTCTCTCCCCTTCCTTCAACAAAGGAATTCAAGACTTCTATTTCCATAGGATTTCCTCCTATTTTATTCAATCCTCATGTTAGGTGAGGATTCTAATTTACCCTTTGATTAATTCATTTTACCTACCATGGGGCATGGTTTCTTGTTGAGTCCTTTCCATTTGGGCCTCTAAGCCCTATTTGGCTTGGAGCATATCCCCACATTTTTCATTGTTCTAAAGCTTATGCTAATTTTTTACATGTTTTTAATTCTTGTTCTAGTTGATACATGGTATTTCCTTATATATTTTTCACATCATCCCATCATTCCTTGAAATTGTTGGGAAAAGTTTGGTGCTAGATCCTAAATATTTCCAAGTGGAAAGGTTGATTCCTTGGACAAGCTTCGATGTTTATTTCTATCTTGATCAACCAATGATCTAGTCTATGACTTGGAAGGATGGAATCTTCCATGAATATATCTATGACCATTATATTCTCTAAGATGTGATATCTATCAAGTTTAAAATTTAGTTTTTGTAAGCCTCCTCTATGATTATTCTAAGTATTGATACCATTGATGGTGTCTAGGTCTAGTAGTTGGGAAGAAGCCATTATATAGGATATAATTTTCCTATAATTTTCTAATACCTCATTTATTTTCCTTAAGGAATTTGATCAAGTTGAAAGACCCACCAAGAATCCAATGCAATAGGGAGATTAGAAGATTGATCTACTTGCTAAAATTGAGGAGTTGAACATTTTCTGGGGGTAACATTGGACCATATTCATCTAAGATGAAACATATTTTTGAAGACCAAATGAGTTTGAATTGGATGGTTAAGATTTTGACATTGGTGAACATGTTGGCAACTAAGACTTCTTGAAAGTTGTAGATAATCGCTAAGCCACTACATTGACCTTGAGCGTTGATCGCTATTGATTGGAAGCCTTGTCCCAATTTATATATCATTTGACTTATAGCTTTGCACAAAGTTTTAGTTTATTGGATCATAAAAAGTGTTGATTTTCTAAGTTCTATTTTTCTTTTAGAAGCTTATGTTTTCTTTTACATTTGAGACCTATAACATTCCAATATATGAATTTCATGGAGGGAAGGAGATGGTGGAGGCGTAGACCTCTAAGATCAGCTTGATTCTACCCAAGTTGACTAGGATTTCCTACTATTCCTCTAGGATTTTATTATTTCTCTTACTTCCTTTTTCTCGTCTTTATGGGGATTTTCTATCTCCTTCAAGGGTTACACGTGAACCCCAAGTCGATCGGCACTTTTTTGACCTTTGGAAGATTTCTGAGCCCATTGCCTAGATTTGAGAATAAGTCTACTTAGAATTTTTACTTGATGCTCAGAAATGGAACTAAGGTCTTTTCCTTTCTAAGATCTTACAAATTTAGGTATTTCAAGGGCATGTGATATTTGATTTTGTTGATAGAAGCTCTTGTATCACTATCTTTGAGACTTTTGTGGAGGAGGGAAGAGGAATTTCATTAAAGACTTTTGGATTTATTAGTTAGGAATTTCTAGCTCAAGATGGGAAAGTTCATAGGAGGGACCCAAGGGGTCAAGGTTGTCAAAATTTTTTCTAGTGGCTAGTGTTTTTCCAGAGTGTGAAGATGGAAGAGGTGGTTTAGGGCCATAAAAAAAACTATATGACCTTGAAAATCCATCTTGGTTTGATGCCTAGGCCCGATCCAAAGGGATTAGAGGGGCAAGTAGGGGAAATTTTCGATAAAGATGCCCATATTGATGGAAATGATGACATCTAAAAGGAATGTGTTCATAGTCCATGGTTTTCTTCTTGAGTTCATTTTGGTAGTACATAATTCAATGGATTTAGGTAAGGGTTCTAAGGAATTCATACAACATAAATGCAGGCACAAGAAATAAATCTCACTTATTTCATAGCCTCTAATACATTGGCAAAGTTCCCCAACACATTTCCAATTTAAGCTAATATCTCTTCATCCCAAAACCCTTTGGGTGGGGAATACATTTGAATTCATATTGGAGCTACTATGAAAGTTTATTTGTTAGGGACAAATCTCTCTATCCAAAACCTTACGTAAATACTTACAAATTGAATAAATATGGGTTTTTCTTAAATATTTGCATTCAATCTTCTATGTTGGAAAAATATTAGTAAAGAAACATTTAGCTCCTAGTTCAATATTGATATGGCCCTTTGGTTTCCATTTCTATTGGATCCACTAAGAGAGGGAATTCTTAAAGGGTCAAATGCCCGAGAATTTTCCTATTAAGGTGTGGTCTTTAATGTATTAGATATATTTCCGAATACGATTTGCTTGTGTACTTCAAACATTGTATCTATAGCATCTTTTGGAAGACAACTTCTTGGAGGTCTATGACTGTTTCTAGGTTTGCTACATCTTTTTGCTAGATGGATTCATTTTTTGCAAATACATGAAGATTTGGAGTCATTGATTGTTTGGGGTGTTTTTCCTTTGCTACCACTTTGCTATAGGTGGGAGCTCTACTTCCTCCCACAATGCCGACCATGTTTGATGACCAACTTTGAACCAAGTGACATCATTTGAATAGGGTTTCTAGTTATAATGTATGCCTAATTGGAGCATTGGTTTATAGTCTTAATTCTTTGATGAAATATCATTAGTCCTAAATATACGAACTATAAAATATTTTGTAATATTTTTCAAAACAAAATCAAATATATTAAGACTTTGTATTGCTTTTACAATGTGTGGCAATTTTTATGATTAAATAATTTTATTCCATAAAATTTAGGTAAAACATTTTTGGAAAAAAATAAAATCGAAGATTTTTTTGAGAAAAACATAGAAAATTAACTTGTTTGCAAATTTAACTTTAAAAAATTCATTTTTTATTAATTCAATAATATTTTTGAAAACTTTTAACTCAAAAATATTAATTTCCTTTCCCTTATTTTGAAGTTTTGGAAATAAAATAAAATATTTTATTATCTATTTAAATTATTCAAATTCTAAATCTTAAATAATTGTATATTGTAAAAAAAGAAAAATATCATCATCAAAACATATATGACCATGAATGACTGTTCATTTACATACACCTTTCCATGATTTAAAAATTCATTCATTCACTTACATGCACCTTTCAATGTTTAAAGAAATCAAGTGGTAAGAGTACAAAGAAACCCACTTGAATCGCCCCTCTTCACATTTATCTAAAAATGCACCTCCTTTGCACAACGAACTTAAAATGGGATCCAGCTATATAACTCAAGTTTACATTGAACAAAGCTCGATTATACGCATTGCAATTCCAACAAACAAGGGCGGATACAATGTAAGAGTGGATACCATGTAAGAGGATATTATTGTTTTCATATCTTTCCTCTAATGATGAGGACAACATTTACTTATCATGCAGGGAAGTCTGTAATTTTTTTATGTTTTAACTTTCAGTATATTTCTTTTGATTAATTTTGTAAAATTATATAATTTATATAATTTAAATGTTTTAGAAAAAATTTAGGTCGTTAAATTTATTTTATAATCAAAAAAATATATTTAAATAATAAAAATTTATAATTTCATTTAAAATTTATTTCATTAAATTTTAACCAAAAAATAAAATAAGATTATTATGTAGATTTTTTACTTTAAACTTACTAATAAATGTAAACAATTAATTTTAAAAAATTGAAATACAATATTGATCATTTCAAAATTTCTAAACTGTTGACACTTAATTATCAGGATTGGATGAATTACCGAAATTGACGTAAATAAATAATAGAAAATATGAAGAGTCACCAAGAGATGAAATGAACAGTCTCTCTCTCGTGTATATAATAAAGACCAACCTGAATGAATATCATGAATTGTTTTGAGGAGTTACCTCCTGGTTTGACATGGTATCAAAGCCAGCGCCATTTTTGGCTTCCCTCTATGCCTTGTAACTCCCTTCTGCCATTTTTTTGCAGTTTGTCATATCTACTCATCTCTGCCATCATCTTCTCTGCATTTTATTCTACTGTTGAAGAGTCGATTCGTTGCATTGAGGCAATTTTTGCTATGTCGAATGGTGTGTTGTGGTGTGGTTGCTTTCTGGCTATGCTATCACGACTATGATAAGGTGTTGTATATTGTAACTATACTATGCACTGGTTTATATTGAAGTGGTTTATAAAACATTCAAGGTGTGAATGTCATACTCAGCTTCACATGTTGCCCATACCAATCCGCTCCCGCTCTCACCCTCAATTTTTTTACATTTCACTTTACTATGATAACTCCACCCCATATTACCTTGTCATATGCATTTAAAAAAATATTCCAGACAACATTGAACACCATACTTCCCACTTACCACCACCTCTGCACAAACACTACTGCTCTGTCAAGTGTTGCAGTCTGTCGTGGGCTGATGCCTGAATTGCTGCTCACTGAATTCTCTGGTAAGCTACGACAATGTCTTGAAGCTCTTCTTCATTCTGGTATGGCGGTGGTCTGAAGGACTCAAGCATTTACTGTGATAATTGTGTGTTTCTAATGCCCAAGGGGTTGTTTAGAGAAGGTAGAGTGCCACCCCATCTTACACTGGATCAGAATCGTGATTCCCTCACTAGAGAACTGCATTGTTGGTCCTTCTCCCATTTGTTTGGAACACTGCGACCCTTTTAACTCTCCCACAGTATACTGCATTACATACCACCAATACTTCATTACATACTGCGATGACTATATTCTTCCCCTCTAGACATACCACCGACAATGCACAACTCCTCCTCCCGTGGTAATACCTCCCCCATACGTTGAATACTCCCTCCACCATATAACCCCTCCCCCAGTTAATAACTATGATATTTTATCCCTCATTATTTTTTTTTCAAAGTTAAACACAGTTTGCCACCAGAAGTACAATTTTTTTATAGTATATTGCCAGAACCAATTTTTTTACAGTACAGAGATTTTACAATGCATTCAATCATATCTATTGTGGGAGTAGTTCTCATTGGCGATGAGAAATATCCTGATTTGCACTACACACACTGCAAAAGAAATGGATCACATGATGCCTCCACATGCAAGTTACCTTGGGAGAAAATTGAGCAACAAAGAAACCAACCCAAAGGTAAAACTAATGACACAGACAAAGGTGAAGCACCTGAATCTACTCATTATGTTGTGGCACAATGTAATATTGGAGTAAATGAAGACTTATTTAATGCTTCACTTGCTTCTTGGAAAAATGATTGGTTTCTTGATTCAGGAGCAACTTGCCACATGACTCATAGAAAAGATTTTTTTGAAGAATTTACTGACAATGTTGATGGAGCAGTATACTTTGTAGACCAATCAAAACTCAAGCCATCAGGGCTTGGCACAATTAGGCTTAAATTGCGTAGTCTTCCAGACTTCCTTCTGCATCATGTTCTATATCTCCCACAGCTGAAGAGAAACTTGTTGTCCTTGGTCCACTTCCGCTAGCAAGGTCACTCCATTCATATGTTTGATGGAAAGCTTGAGGTGAGAAAAGCATCAGACCACTCACTTGTCACGAGGGGGATAGATGAAGAAAGGCTTCTCAAGCTGCAGGGCACCTCTGATTGTGCACAACATTTCTCATACAATTCTCATTATGAAGAAGGTACACTTCTATCAAATTTATTATGGCATACTAGATTTAGACATTTGAACTATGACAGCCTCCACTTGTTGAAGAAAAATGGTGTTACTGGTTTGCCTACAATTCCTAGGAAACTTAAGCAATGTGATGTTTGCATTCTAGGAAAGCATAGCAAACAATGTTTTCATGATTCACATTCAAGAGCACATAGAAAACTTGAACTCATTCATTCAAATTTATGTGGTCTTATGCTTGTTCCTTCTGCAAATGGAAATAAATATGATGACATTTATTGATGACTACACCAGAATCTGCTGGGTTTATTTATTGAAGAACAAATCTTATGCTTTTCAAACATTCAAGAACTTTCATACATGGATTGAAAATGATGCACAATCTCATATTGGCTCTATTTGCACTAATAATGGAAAAGGATACACTTCAAATGAATTTGAAAACTATCTTTGCCAACATGGGATCAAACATCAAACAATTGTGTCTTATAATCCGCAACAGAACAATGTAGCTAAAAGAATGAATAGGACAATCTTAAATATGGTGTGCTCCATGATGTTTTTCAAAAATGTAAAATTGATGTTTTGGGTTGATGCAATTCTATGTGTTGTATATATAAAGAATAGATGTCCATCTAATGCTATCATAAACAAGACTCCCTATGAAATGTGGTATGGGCACATTCCTTCGGTAAAGCATCTCAGGGTCTTTGGTTCCACTTGTTATGCCTTGATACCAAAGGTACATAGAAACAAACTTGGTGCAAGAAGTCCTAAGTGTATCTTCCTGGGGCATTCAAACACCTCCAAAGCATACCATCTCTATGATGAAGTGAATAAAACGTTTGTTGTATCTAGAGATGTAATCTTTCTTGAAACATCCAAAATCGACAATGTTTTTGAGCGACAACTTGATCGCTTGGATAGATTCGCAAATGCAAAATCATTTCAAGAATTTGATAATTAGATTCCACATCTTGAAGGGGGGATTCCTATACTAGATCAACCCGTGGAATCTTCTTTTGAAGCACTCTCTCCCTTGCATGAAACTCCAACAATGGATGATACTTTAAGTGATGTGATTGATAGAATTGGGAAACTCAATCTTGATTCAGTCCCAACTCAATCAATGGAGCAGCCTGTACCATCTGAGAAAGGTCCCCCAAAGTGGCTGACAAAGACACTTGAAAGTGTTCATCCTGATGAGGTTCGAAAGACAGGAACTAGAAATTCAAACCGGCAAAATGGAGGTGATGTAGATGACTCTGATTCACCTGTTGCTATGGATGTTTCTTATGATTGTGAATTGAATTTGTCTAAAGATTTCAAACCAACTTCCTTCAAAGAAGATGCTTCTCATGATGAATGGAAAGAAGCGATGCAAAAGGAGTATGATGCCCTAATAAAGAATGGCACTTAGAAGTTGGGTGATCCTCCATTAGGAACCAAACCAATTCGCTGCAAGTGGGTCTATAAGAACAAGTATAAAGTTGATGGCTCACTTGACAAGCACAAAGCCAGGTTTGTGGCAAAAGGTTTTGCACAGAAGGAAGGGGTTGATTATGAGGATACTTTTTCCCCCAAAAAAAAATGGGCTACCATCTGGACACTCTTTGCCCTAGCAGCTCAGAATGGTTGGAAAGTCCATCAAATGGATGTAAAAACTGCTTTCTTGAATGGAGATCT